>MJUT01055002.1:88801-105665 GCA_002080005.1 Gigantidas platifrons
GGATGGAGTTGTCTTCTCTTGTCAACAGATTGGGGTCAACACTTTCTACAAGTGTATTGAGTTTCAAGTTAATAGCTTTGATAGTTATTGAGAAATTTTAATTTTACTAAAAAAAATATCCCAAATTTCTATGTACTATGTCAAAACAAGGGTAGATAACTCTGGATATACAAATCACAGGGTCACCTGCCTTGTTGTAATGGGTTCCCCATTTAATAGTGAACAGGTATGTTGAGTTTCATTTCAATGCCTATCATAATTATTAAGAAATTTTATTTTTTTAAGAAATTCTAAGTCAAAAAGGGGGAATAACTCAAATAAAATGCTGGATGGAGTTGTTTTCTCTTGTCAACAGATTGGGGTCAACACTTTCTACAAGTGTATTGAGTTTCAAGTTAATAGCTATGATAGTTATTGAGAAATTTTAATTATACTAAAATAATATCCCTAATTTCTATGTACTATGTCGAAACAAGGGCAGATAATTCTGGATATACAAATCACAGGGTCATCTGCCTTGTTGTAATCACAGGCATTTAACCGATGGACCTTAATTTCCCCATGTTTGCCACAGGGTACGTATTTTCAGGGCTAGTAACGATGTAGGGCCTCTATTTAATTGTGGGTCCTGGGTCCACACGAATACTAGAAAAATACACAAGGTAAGAAACAAAATCACTGAAAAAGGCGGCATACTGCTAAATTTCTTATTATTGTCGATTTCCCCGATTTCTGAAAAATAAACGGATGGAATGCACTAACCTTGTGGACCCCCATCAGCTGTTGTATTTTTCTATTATTTGTGTGGACCCAGGACCCACAATTAAATAGAGGCCCTACATCGTTACTAGCCCTGAAAATACGTACCCCCGTGGCAAACACGGCAAAATTAAGGTCCATCGGTCAAAAAATGTGGTTGTAATTGGTTCCTATTTTGATAGTGAACAAGTATTCAAAGTTTCAAATGGATACCTTTGATAGTTTTTGAGAAATTGACTCTGACAAAAAACTTAACCGACCCAGACGCTGACGTGACGTCAATAACTCGACTTTTTTTCTTCGAAAAGTCAAGCTAAAAAGGAGGAAAATTCTATTGTGGACATTGTCAAAATGTAAATTGAAAAATGGACGGGCAAGTCTGTGAGTTTCGTACACTAATTAATGACTTGGATGGTAGCTATAAAACTCCTTTTGAAAACTACATAAAAATAAATCACATTCTAAATATAAAAAAAACCAACTTACAGTTCCTAACAACAGAGATCCTTTAAAGAAAGTTAAAACAGAAACAACTGGCTGCACTAATTGTTGAGCGAAAACAATGGCAAAACTACCAACGCATACAAACACAGGTATAACATAACGAAAACTGAAAAAACAATAATACCTTCATTACCTGTGGCAAAAAATATATCAAAAGATGTAAAACAACCGCTTCAATACTAGGTAAAGTGAAGATGTAAATTTCTTTTGAGAGATTTATGTATATCTAATCCAAAATTGGATAGCTAAGTTTGTTTTTTTTAAATAATCAGAGGTTCCCCTGAACAAGCATCAGTCATCTTGTTATAATTGATGAAAGATACCCCACATGATACATACACAAGGTCATGCTCAGTTTGACCCTTAGAAGCTGAGTCATTAGATCAAACACAAATCTCAAAAGTTCTATTTTTAGCATTATTGTTCATATAAATTCTTCATAAAAGCTATTACAACTTAAATATTAAATAGTATACATATTAATACATTCTCTCAATAGTGAAGATAACTTAATACAGCTTTTCTTTTAACAAAAACACTGAGTTTGAGTTTCATATGTTAACAAGTACTGATGGTCCTTGATGAAACTAGAACTGTCCGCATAGCGGGACTAATACCCCCCGCTTCACTCTGACTGTGTCCAAGATTATTGAAAACTAAGTCTACACGGAAAATATATTATTTGTCAAATTATAATGTTTAATCACATTCAACAAAAATAAAAACGTCGTAGCATAAAAACTGTAAGAGGAGTTGCACGGACAAACCATGTACCCTTTCAGCCAAATTCACAAATAAAAAAAATATAACTAAGTTCAACAATATATATTTTTTGGTCAAATTCATGAAAATCAAAATCCTTACAACATGCACATCTTTGATATGAGTACAAATGTTCTGCAATGTAAAAACTTCCTAACTTACAAACTGTAGGAGGAGTTGGGCAGACAAACCATGTACCCGTTTTGCCATATTCACACAAAAATGGCTAAGTTCAACAATCTATATTTTTATTAAAAATGCACAAAAATCAAAATCCTTACCACATGCACACCTTTGATATATGTACAAACAATCTACAGTATAAAAACTTCCTAGCGCAAAAACTGTAGGAGGAGTTGCGCGGACAAACCATGTACCCTTTTAGCCAAATTCACCAAAAGAAGACCAAGTTCAGCAATCTATATTTTTGGTAAAAATTCATGAAAATCAAAATCCTGACCACATGCACATCTTTGATGTATGCACAAACGATCGGCAATATAAAAACTTCCTAGCGTAAAAACTTCAGGAGGAGTTGCGCGGACAAACCATGTACCCGTTTTGCCAAATTCACCAAAAAATGACTAAGTTCAACAACCTATATTTTTAGTAAAAATGCACAAAAATCAAAATCCTTACCACATGCACTTCTTTGATATATGTACAAATGATCTGCAAAATAAAAACTTCCTAGCAGAAAAACTGTAGGAGGAGTTGCGCGGACAAACCATGTACCCTCTATGCGGACAGACAGACAAGACAGGGTGAAACCTATATACCCCCATCAAACTTTGTTTGCAGGGGGTATAAACATTCCAGAAGGTTCCATTAAAATGTATGACAGTTCAATTGTAACATAACATATTCTATGTACATCTGTGTTAACATCAACCAATGAAAATGCTCCAAAAGAAAAGATGTCATATGTCATGGTCTTTTCTATTTTCTATTATTTGGGGTAAGAAGTGATTGTTTGTTTTGTTGATATTGGTGGAATTGTTGACCATCACTGTTTAAACTTTCTTTTCATAATCCACAAGGGAAATAATCCTGATGAAAAATACAAGAAAATCTTAAAGCATCAGGTCTGTAAATATACTTACTCAATACCTATCATTTGAGCATATGCCTCACTACCTGCTAAAGCATAACTTATTGCAAATCCAACACTGAAATAGAAAAATCAAGGAATCGATAACAAAATGGCTTCAATAAAAAAATAAGAGTAATATTTTTTAATACAAAAAACAATTTAAGAAATCACACTATCATAAAAACCTCCATTATTTTAGATATTCAATGTAGAATTGAATGCAGATTTTTATCTACTTATTCTGCACGACAAAGATGACACATTTGTACAAGTGTTAAATAGATGCTAAATCAATGTTTTTCTTACCACATCCTACATTTGGGTTTCTATTGTCTTCATTGGGACATAATCTGTCCAATCTTCTTTCCAAAAGAATGGAAGAAAAATGTTCCATAATGTGTATTGTCCAAATGCATGTATTGTTTGTTTGGAACACATATCATTTTTAATGTAATATTTCAGCTTCATTACATTAAGAATACCTGTTGTTGATTAGGTATCTGTTAATCTAGCATCTAATTGTACAGTGTTGATAATATACAAAGTGCAGGCCAAACATAATCTATTAAAATTGCAGGTTTTGACAGAATTTCTATCTAATATGTTCTCTGTCTGTAAAAATGTCATCGTGAAATCAAATTTGTTATTCATACAGCTAATAAAATAGAGTATGAGATTCATTGTTATATCATACTTACAACTGTAACATGAGCACAATTTCAAAACATTGTTTGAAACCAAATCCTAAAAACATGCTTCCTAATGTGTACAGGCTTGGTGACTCCATTTCTTGACCTTTTGGTATAATCACATGACCTGCAAGGACTGGACCTATTGAAATTTAAATTCATATTAATGTTAATAAGGAAACACTTCTTAGGGTTATGGTTATGATCTTTAATGCCACTTTCAACAATATTTCAGTTATATCGTGGCGGTCAGTTTTAATGGTGGAGGAAACCGGAATACCCAAAGAAAACCACAGACCTGTCACAATTCACTGACAAACTCTATCTCTTATAAAGTTGATTAAGTTGCATTTTGTCTTATATCAACACTTTACATATCTTATTCTTATCTCCCTTTATTCTTGTTTAATTTTTGAAGCAGCATGTTTGCTACAAATGATACGTTTTTCGCTGATACTTTCGAATACCATGGTCAACTGATACGGTAGATTGTGTCTACAGACAACAGACAGACGACACTTTGAAACCAATATTACCCCCACCCCACCCCACCCCCAAAGTTTGTTGTGGGGGTATAATAAATATGACAATGTATAAAATCTGACCACAATGTATTTTTTGTTTTAAATGACCACAATGTATTATAAATAAATATGACTACAATGTATTATAAATAAACCAGATGTATTACAAGTCATTTTAATGGTCCAGTAGTCTACTCAATGTTTAATAATATAGATAGACAAAGTTTATTATAAAACATCTGACAACTAAAAGCCTATATCCTACCAGTACTACTATCCATGTGTTCCATTTCATCACAGCTTTCATCTTCTAACATGTCATTTAGGGGTACCATCTCCTCCTTAAAAATGTACATTTGTTACTAATATGAATAAAACATGACTTCAACAAAGTCAACCAGTAAAAAATCATCTTTAGTAAGATGATTATTGACATAATATGATTGTTAACACAGAATAATATTTATGTTGATATGATAAGCTTTGTAAAATGTAAATTGTTATATTAATACATGCTTGGTGTGCAAACAAAGTTTCAGTAACTATAGCGGGGGAGCCACTTTCAACAATATTTCAGTTATAGCGTGGCGTTCAGTTTTATTGGTGGAGGAAACCGGAGTACCTGAAGAAAACCACCGACCTGCCACAAGTCACTGACAAACTTTAGAGAAAACCACAGACCTGCCACAAGTCACTGACAAACTTTAGAGAAAACCACCGACCTGCCACAAGTCACTGACAAACTTTATCACGTAATGTAACGTTGTATTGAATACACCTCACTTCAGAGGGATTCAAACTCACAATGCTAGTGATGATAGGCACTGATTGCATAAGTAGTTGTAAATTCAACTACAATACGATCACAACGACCCTCAGTAACTTTAGATGATTTATTAAATGTTTTACGTCACTTTCAGTAATTGTTCAGCTAAATCATGGTAACATGGTTTAATAGTGGTGTAATCCATTAAACATCAAAAGGCAGTTTGTAAACTTCATCCCTTCTATTAACAAGGCATAAAGTAATGTACACCTCACTCAAGTAGGTTATCAACCTACATATATATATATGACTCGATCACCCATTGTGGCCCTGAGCTATAAACTGTTCAGTTGTGTTAGCATGCGTGTGACATCTATGGTACATGTATGTAACAGTAGAACATATTTTATCTCCCAAAAATGCAATGTCCATGATGGGATTTGATCCAGGACCTCTCGCATTGTAAGCCAACACTCTACCAACTGAGCTAAAGAAGATCACCACTAATCACTAATGCAGTTAGCTGAGGATGGTTATGAATCTACTATGTTTTCCATAACCTTGGATAGAAGAGTGTACCATTTACAAGTTTATCAAGTTCTAACATCAAAGTCAAATAGCAAGTACTTCTTACCTTTTGGTTATGGGCTGAATTTTGTGCTGCATGAGCAAGCTGTAGTAGCTCTACAAAAAAGTACACCAATAGAGCCTAAAAATAGAAATTAATTTGAGTAATAGCCATATAAAATTACCATTTAATTCTGATTCAAGGATATCTGGTAAAAAAAAATTCTACTGTGGAAATAAGGCATTATGATTGAAAGTGAGAATGACATAAAGGTCAAATGCATTATATGTCTCACTACATGTACAATGGTGTATTACCTACATTGTTTGATTGTATATTACATATAGAGTGAGTGAGTGATTGTTGTTTAATGCTAACTCAGCAATTTTTCAGCTATATCATAGCGATAACTGGTTAATTTTCAATGAGATGATGATGAGGTCCACTTTATACTAGATTGACACACTTAGTTGGATTTTTATAGTGTTAGCTCACTGAAACAACAGCCTACGAATAGACAAGTTGCTCCACTCGGACACATTATCACGATTCCAAGCCAACTAGTCTTTGCTCTTTCTCCTTAATGCTGCATGCTTTGCGGAGAAGCAACAAATACCAATTTCATAGTCTTTGGTTTGACCTGCCTGTCTAGGCGTTGAACCCACGATCTACCGCACTCGATGTGAGCATGCTAACCATTACAACACCAATGCAGTTATATTACATGTAGATATAATTTTGGATATTAACATTTTTGTATCTTGTTAGTGAAAATGCAATATATAAGGTGCTCATACATGCTGCAAAGAACTATTCATGTTATTATTGGTCGCATAAACATTTAGATATAGCATACTGATATTTTTTGTAAAAAGCTAGACACTTTTTCTTTAATCAGATAAAACTAACTTCAAATAGAAAATTAACAGTCAACAAACTTGTCCGTGACATTATTGGATTTATATCTTCATTATCATCTTTTTAATTTACATAAATGTTTGCAATTTCAAAACATAACAAAGTTTTTATAATATTTAACAAGTTTTTCCAACTTATGAAGTCTTCTCACGAATACAATAATTTACAATATGGATTAGCATGTGCAATGAAAGGAGATAATATGTATATAATAGCATAGAGTTAAATAAACAAAGAATGATTATATACAAAAACATAGGTTTAGACAATATACGATAAAAAAAAAGAAAAAAGAAAAGAGAATAAATAATTTTGGAGATGTGTGTTGGTACTTTAGATCATTTAGACAATTGTGAATCTTTTTTTTTAATAAAAAACTAATCCTGGATTATTATTTTTGTTTAAAGTCATATCCCCCCCCCCCAAGGGATATAAAATTGTATCATTAATAATAAATAACATTTATTTAACTGTAAAATTCACCCCCTTTTTTCCCTTTTTTCTTGTTTAAATCAATGATCAACAATATTTCAGAATCAAACAAATGAATAAATATAACATAGCATCTTCTTTCCTTTACATTGTCAAGATTCTATATTTATAAACTATTGATCTGAGTAACCTTGCTAAACCATGCAAATTCAGTGTGTTTTAAATCGGTCATCCAATCAGGACGCTCATTATTGTCCAAGATAAAAATACATGCTAAAATTACCTGTGGATTTACATAGAAATAGGAGATATTTCATCATAAAACTTCACACATGGTTTTGTCTATCATATTTCTTGAAGACAAACATAAAATTTTATTGCATTTATCAATATTTTATGAGTACCAACAGTTTTTTCAACACCGTATCTGTTCACGTGACTACACATGTACATGCTACTCACAGTGACACGTGACCCCAATTAGCACGACTGAGCAGTCTTTTGTATATAATGGTATATAATTATTTACAAGGATAAAGTTTGATGGTATATTTTTGACAAGAACTAAAACAGCAGAACGGTTTAATTATTATGCTTACAATGTAAAATTCAATCACTCTCTCACATAAAATAAGAATAATAAATTCTTACACGAGTCCCTATTGAAGATCTGGGATTTCTTCCACGAGTGTGAGAAATTCCGTCTTTGCACGAGTGGAAGAAATCTCAGATCTTCAATAAGGAGGAGTGCAAGTACCTGTTTCTTCCGTTTCAACTTAAAAACAAAGCATGTCGATTTCATTCATTCATTCGCATGTCAATGTCATCTTTAATACACAAAATATTACAACGCCACATGCAATGCAGTAAATACACACTTATTTAAAACCACATTAAATCTATTAGGGGAAATCAGTTAAAATTCAGGTAAAATTGATATTTGAAGCTTTTTTAGATCTACATTTTTTGTACTAAGACAACAATTTATATTACTACAGCAGTCGTAGAATTTATTATTGATTATACTCGGCCGATTTGATTGGCTGACAATGCCATGTAACACAAGGTCACGCGCAGTTGTCTTTATGGCTTATCTTACATAGAAAACCCAACAAAACGGAAGAACATTGTTTCTTGCATGTCCATGTTCTTAGTTGCTGAAACTTACAAAACGCTTGTTACATTTCAAATCTATAATTTTCATTATAAATTGTAAATTATAGATTGTGACAAATACTTCATGTTTGTAGATTAAGTAAGAATAAAATAAAATACCTGCATGACAGCACCAAATATAAAGGAAATTAAAAAGGGATATATCCCAGACTTGGCCAAAGTCACTGGTAATCCTAGAAAATAAAACACATCATCGCAAATTTACAATACAGTCAATGTTTATGTATAATATTATAATATCAAATTTACAATACATTCAATTTTTATGTATAATATTATAATATCAAATTTACAATACATTTAATTTTTATGTATAATATTATAATATCAATTTTACAATACAGTCAATTTTTATGTATAATATTATAATATCAATTTTACAATACATTCAATTTTTATGTATAATATTATAATATCAAATTTACAATACAGTCAATTTTTATGTAAAATAGTATATCAATTTTACAATACATTCATATATTGATATAAATAAATACATGATACAGAAACTGTAGTTAAAAATATGGGATAAATTTACCTCCATTTACAGTATAATTTTAACGGATGAGGTGACCAAATGGTAAATCTCGTTGATGACATGCAGATACAAAAAAATGTAGCTGAAAAACGATGGTGAAAAAAACAATAATACCCAAGCAGTCTGTCAAGCACTTTTTGGCTTTAAAAAATTAGGAAATCAGGAGTGTTTTTAGTTAAAAATCAGGAGATTATCAGGATTTTTTTTTATATAAAAAGTGTGAAAACCATACAATAAACCAAAAAAATGGCCACATTCCTCCACTCTAAGTAAGAGCTTTCAGGCCATAATATATAAATTTAAGCAGAGTGTTTTTGATTCCAAATGAAGGTCATTATCAGAATGTCAGAATGTAATTGGCAGGCTAAAAGGTCTTACTTAGGCCATTTTCCGCACCTCCTTTTATTGATAAGATGCTTTACACTATAATTATTTCAACATATTATTATGTCATTTTTTTTTGTGGGGAAAAAGTTCAAACTCAGGAGTTATCAGGAGTTTATCTAAAAAATTCAGGAAAAAATCAGGAACAGCTCAAAATCAGGAAAAATAAGGAAAATCAGGAGTCGCTTGACAGACTGCCCAAGCCATAACTAGATTTCCACTGAAGTGTGTTGCCTTTTGTAATTTGGAGTTTGAGATTTGTAGTTCTTGTTGGATATGGTAATATTTTAACTTCCATTTTCTCCTATTGCTAATATTATGCACTCTTTCTTTTTTGGTGGACATTGCTGTCGTGATCGCATGGTAGTTGGATTTACAACTACCGGTGCAATCAGTGTCTATCACCACTAAAGTTGCGAGTTTGAATCCAATACACAGCAAGGTGTACTCGATATAACATTATGTGATAACGATTGTCAGTTACTTGCAGCAGGTCGGTGGTTTTCTCCACCAATAATACTGATCACCATAATATAACTGAAATATTGTTGAAAGTGGTGTTAAACACCATATAACCCCAACCTTTTTTATTAAGGACTGTCAAATTGCTGTGTATTTAGTTAAGGCCTACAAAAATACAATTGTTGGTTCAATGAAAGACTCACAATCTTACTTGTGAGTAGATGAGATAGAATTTTTTTTATATCTTTTTATTAACCACTAAATGGGCATTTTTGAATTTATGGGTTGTGGCAGATTTGATGAATACATGTAGGTAGTTAATTAATAGCAAACAAACAATTTTACATTATCTTCAGCCTGACATTACTACTTTGCCTCCAAATTAGATTAAATGGTAAACAGCAAACAAACTAGGTGATTTATACTTGATTTGTAATGTTTTGCTTGAATTTCTTTTTCTGAAACAGAAATTTGAATTTGCTTATATCTATCATTTTAATTCCATTTCTTTCCCATATAGGGGCCCAGGTGGCTCAATGAGTTAGGTCACTGGATCTAACAGCTCATACAAGCCTATCACCAATATGACGTGGGTTCGCGCCCGGCTTTGTAAATTACAAAAAAGGGTGCACTCGACTCGCAGCCGCAAGTGATAAAGTTTACCAGTTGCTTGCCTATGGTAGGTGGTTCTCTCCAGGTACTCTGGCTTCCTCCACCACTAAAACTGGTCGCCATATCGCTGAAATATTGCTGAAAGTGGCATTAAACATCAAAAATTAAATCAAATCTTTCCCATTTAACATACTGATAAACTAGTCCATAAATTTATGATGCTGTGAGATGGGTTCCCTAGCATCTAGTTATACCCATTGTCGGAAACCCACGGCTGATTATGCTTCGTTCCTCACTCCATCACTCTAGGTCGATTCGTACAAATTTTCTTGTTTTCATGCATAATTCATGAGCCTATTTCATTGGTTTCTTGATCATAATCTTCAGTTATTTAAACCAATCAGAACGCACCTATTATCACTAATGTTCGGTGTAATGTAAATACTGACAAAAAATGGAGCTGGAAAAATTATCCATATTAACCTCCAATTTTGAAGAGTTCCATTTCCGTAAGCGCTAATCTGATTGGATAATTCTGTTTTGTGAATATTCATGAAAACGAGGAAATTTGTACGAATCGACCCACGGTGATGGAGTGAGGAACGAAGCGTAATCAGCCGTGGGTTTCCGATGATGAGTTATAACAAGTGCAACAACTACTTACCGAGAACGCCAACTCCTAAAATGGTAGCTATGGTAACAAAATCTACAAAAAAAATCAAAAGCTTTGAAGAAAACATTTTCAATCAATATATCATTGTAGTTTTAATTGGATGCATAACCTCTCTATACACATTATACTGAAGGTAGTATCCATTAAAACAATGTGACAAGGGCTGTTGGCAGTCTTCACGCTAACCCTCTTGCCCAAAGCTCAGGACAAGTAAACCTGGATTCAGACAAGTGAAAATTATGAAAGATTTTGTTTGAATAAATAGAAAATTTTCTAAATTTGACTAAAACATTGTCATTGACATTAGTATAAAATGTATGACTATGGCAGTATGGGTGAATAAAGGCATTACAGGTGGTGAAATTAATATTATATTAATTTTATTTAATGTTTGGAACATATTTTAATTGGTAGACTGCAGTTAACCCCAAAAAGTGCGATTGGTAAATTAATTTGGAAATATATCCGAATTTGATTTGTGATTTACAATTTTGTTATCGAAATTTGTACCAACTTACAAGTTTGCAAATAAACGAAAATCATTATACTATCGCCTGTCTGCTTCTTCTGGTTGGTTCCCATTGCTGTGTGTTATAAAATAATGTGTATGATTACGCTACATTTACGTAGCAATGATAAATATGTGTATAAACAAACAAAAATCTGCTATTTGACGTTGCACCATGGACGCAGACATTTTGAACTATTTTGCTGTGAAATCAATACACACAAAAAAATATATTGTTGTATGCCTTTGCGACTTTGTGTCAAAACATGCAACAGACGAATGATATGTTTATATATGATTTTCGATTAATGTATATGGTATTTACTTGAAATGTCAGTAAAATTATCATATCTAGACGCGGAAGGATTGGAATGCTATTCGCCTACCGGCACACTTACCGGTGTTCAACAAGCAGTAAATATTTCATAAAATACCTTCAGTTTTCGGAAGTCGGAATTAAAAAATGTTAGTGCATAATTTTATACATATGTATCTTAACCATAAGTCATTTGCAAACTTTTGGCAACGTTTGTAATAATGCATAGTAAACGATAAATCTTACATAACAGTAACACTAACACTAAAAGGGGGAGGGAACTGCATTGCCATTTAAAAATTGGCATGGGTAAGAGTTGATGTTTAAATTATTTTTTTTTCAGATTTTTATTAATTGTGCAGTACGAACACAATTACAGGGTTCAACAAAACATTGTCAATAATGCATGACGCAGAAACTCTGAAAAGCAACATGAATACCACAGAAAAAAATATATTGCTCCAAAAGTGAAAGGCAAAGGGTTAGCAGTTCCAGCTTCACTAGTGGCACCAGTCGTGACATGAACATCATCTCATATGAAATTGTTTTTGATACTAACGTAAACCGTTCCAAAGTCGTCATCCTGAAACCTCGCATTTATTTTCACTTTCGTCCACGCTGCAAAAATTGGACACATGGTTCATTTGGAAGAATTAAGTATCTAATCTTATATTATCATGTCTTTATACTAGATTTTGAAAATTAGCAAGCTTGAAGACAGGTTTTAAGGACCTCTGTAGAAATGGTACACATGACATATCGGGCGATGGTTCCCCGAATTGTATCCTTAGGGCGATTGATACGTACAGCGCCATTTAGGAAAGTGACATCAATCTGAGAGGCTAAGACAAACAAAAAATAGTTTTTCTTTCAAAAGACGGATTCTTATGATTGCAGACCTGTCGCATGTGGTCATATTGTGTGCGTATACTTGAGTGACGACCCTAAGGCAGTATATGATGACTTAAAATCATTAGATTTATGACTGTATTGGGGGTACTAAAATTGATATGTAGCTTATTATTTAATACAAAATCCGTATAAGATAGAGCAAATCCGTTGACACACCACCACAAGCTCTTAACAGTTGGTGCTGTTTACCATTTGGAGCCAAAATCATTAAATACAAATGTAAATATGGAATGCAGTTGCAACTTACGATGGTTCTATAGCTAGGAAAGTAGGAAATTTAAGGCGAGAAAATGCAGCTGCCATTACCACAGTTATTGAATTGAAAAGTGTTAGTAATTTGAGTTTGTATTTCACATTTTAAGGAAAATTTCAAAAATGTAATTTGTTATTTTATACCCCCACTCGCAGAGAGGGGGTTATATTGCAATCACCTTGTCCGTTAGTCCATCTGTTTGTCTGTCGGTTCACACTTTCGTAACAGATATCTCAGCTTCTACTGGAAGAAATGACTTTATATTTGATATATGGCTTTGGCATGGTGACTTGTACCGTGTCTCCCCTTTCCAGGTTTACCGTGCGACTTACAAATGAACTAGTGGGGTTATTCTTAGCACTATGTAGCATGCAACATCTTGTTGATTTTTTGCTCAAAAAAAGAAAAAAAATGACGACTTTAGCACGGGTAAAAATTGCTTGATGACCAAAAGACAGGGGGTGTGACGACATAGAGACAGTGCTGTCCTTAAGTCGTCTGACCAACCCTTGGTCTCATTAAGGCAAAATCTACCCTATTTACGATTGTTTGACGACCTCAGGGGCAAAAAAATTATCTTTCTGAATAATTTGTCTTGCCATTTAAGCCAAGTCATCACGTCCTAAAGTCGTCAGATTATCACAGCGTATTGAAAAATGCATACCCCTGACGACTTAAGGACGGTTTGCGTTAGTATATGCAATATTATTATATGTTCATAAAACACGAATCCCCCTTCAAAACAAATGGAAGTAGTTTAAGACGATTCAAGGAAATTGTTTTATGGTATCAACGGTGCACTTAATATGCTAAATTCAATTTGTTTTTATCTAATTGTCTTGATGTACTTCAATAATTTTTTTCTTGAAAACGTAAATCAATCTTATTTTGTTTAGCCATAAGAGTTGCTTAGTGTTTATGTTTATTCAAGATAATGTTTTCACAAAGACCTTCTTGTACACTACTAATAATGGTCTGTAAAGTTTTCGTTTTTTATGATGCAACGTCATTTTTTGTAGAATCAGAAGATTTTGTTTTAAATTAAAAATTGTAAAAAATAAAATGTGCAACATGATGTAAGTGTGAGCCAAAATAAGTTCCTGTGAAAAAAGTTCCCCCAGAAATAATTTCCTGTGATATAAGTTCTGGTTGAACATTTTTCACAGGAAAATTATATTATATAAGTTCCACTGATGTGAAATTTGTTCCTGTAAATTGCCTGGTGAAATAAATTCCAGAGTTGGGGGGAAAAGTTCTCTCATTTCTTACCTGGTGAAATAAGTTCCATAACTGTGAAATAAATTCCACTAATGCATGAAAATCATGAATTGTGTTCATTAGTAAGTTTTAAAAGTCTCACTCTTGTTTATTTTCTGAGTTGTTCACAATTGTAAAAAGAAATGGATCCTGAAGAGTATGAAAAAATATTTGGCTGTTTAAAATATAAGAAAATGAAAGTTAATCATGGTGGAGAAATTTGACATGTGTGTTTTTGATTGCTATTAAATTAAATAAACCAAATCAATTATAAGTATTTACTTTTCATCTAGCCGAAAGACCTAAATATATGTGTAAAATTTTATATAAATTCCTATTTATTTTTAATACCATTTGGAATCTTACACCATTGCCTGCTAATTAATCAAATATTGGAGAGAAAAAATTAAACTTTGTCTAACAAAGAAACTAATAATTGTTTTTGTAATGTTCATTCCGGAACAAATTTCACATGGACGGAATAAATTTTCCTATGTAATATGTTCCAGGAACTAATTTTCCATTTAAAAAGTTTCGACAGAACAAATTTTCTGTGAAATAGGTTTCGGCGGAACAAATTTCATGCCGGAACAAATATTTTGCTACATAAGCTGGGACTCCCAACATGTATAATTGTGTTATTTAATATGAAAATGTAGAAACGGTATTTCTGAACTTGAAAGCATTGTAAATATGGCTTGCATTTATCTACTACATTTTCCACTTCTAAGACAACTTATTAATAAACATTGGGAGTTCCTACATTTGTTAATGCACTTTATGAATATTGTAATAATTCAACCTCATAACAAATGAAGCAAAAATTACAGATTTCATTTCTGTCGAAGGTAGTATGATAGTATGGTAGAATTTACTTTTTGGTCGGTAATTTGCAATTTAAGTTGTATCTTGTAGACAGTGAAATGGCAGTTAAGGAAGTTTCAAGTAATAAGATGTTTGGTGGCTTACAGAAAGTCTTCAGTCATGAGAGGTTAGTATAAGAGTTTGGTGGCTTATAGAAAGGCTTCAGTCATGAGAGGTTAGTATAAGATGTTTGGTGGCTTACAGAAAGTTTTCAGTCATGAGAGGTTAGTATAAGATGTTTGGTGGCTTATAGAAAGGCTTCAGTCATGAGAGGTTAATATAAGATGTTTGGTGGCTTACAGAAAGTCTTCAGTCGTGAGAGGTTAGTATAAGATGTTTGGTGGCTTATAGAAAGGCTTCAGTCATGAGAGGTTAGTATAAGATGTTTGGTGGCTTACAGAAAGTCTTCATTCATGAATGGTTAGTATAAGATGTTTGGTGGCATGCCAGTTTATTTAGTAGCTTATTTCCAATGAAGAAGGCCATAATGGCCGAAACGTCTGGGAAATTTGTGTTATAGTTTTTATTTATATATATATCTTTATTTCTCAATAGACCATATACAAGTGAAGTACCCAGACCAAATACATATATTTTCAATGATGTACAATAGTTATCAAATATTTGGGAAGATAAGAAGTGTGTCGAATAGGGAGATCCCTCAAGAACTAAGAATTAATCTCACCAAACATAATGAAGAGATAAATTGTTATCACAATCCTGTCTTATAAAAATATGTAGGCAAATTTGCATCTCAGGAAATTAAAGTACATTTGTATCATATTCCTGAAAAAGAAATAATGCACTATTTTTACTATTTTCAGCACAGAGTGCAAGTGTACTATGAAATTTGGAGTATATCTTCCACCCCAGGCTGAATCTGGGAAATGTCCAGTATTGTATTGGCTATCAGGTATTTAATATTGGTTGAAAAAAAGAACCTCTCTTTTGGTTCGTCTTTAACTTCAAGACACAAACTTGGAGAAGACAATAATAGAAACTGTCCTGTCTTGAGACAGGCACAAGAATGTGGCAGGGTTATTTAACAAGCTAATGGTGGTAATTAGATGTCCATTAATAAAATAAATATAAACAAACAATAGAAAATGTGTACAGACTCTAACAAGACATGGATTATCACAGATGAAGACAATATTAAGTTTTTTATGAGTGGTAGTTGGTGGCTTGTTATGAAGCATAATTTCCTATTATCTCCCCTTATACTGATGCATTATTGTTGATATTTATACAAAATATGTATTTTGATTTGACAATCATCTTTTTTCTTAATTAGGACTAACATGCACAGAACAGAACTTTGTCACGAAGGCTGGTGCTCAGAAATATGCTGCAAAACATGGTATAATAATTGTAGCCCCAGATACAAGTCCACGTATGTATTATTTTCATTGTTTGATGTCTTGTATGTTTATCTGTTAACAAGATGATATTATCATACTGGTTACAAATATTATTTTAGAATTTTTACACAGAAGTAATCAATGAACATGTCTTTTATTAGTCTAAACTGAATGAAGGATTTGATCTGTGGGCAAAAAAGGTCCACAGTTTTGGGAGTTTTTAAATAATATATGATTTACCATCGATATTTTTTTAATTCTTAGGATTTCTCTGTGATCATGATTTTATGGTTAGTTGAATTTACCTATCACCACAATGATTTTTGTTATGACTTCCATCTATAGCAGAGTGGGTTTGATACAACCATATATTTCAACCTTAAGTTTGTTTGTGACATAAAGAAGCTTGGTGGTATTCTGCAAATATTTCATCAATATAAATATTCAACTAATTAATGGGCTTTTTCTCACTACTGTGACTGTGATTGTAGAACAGCTATTAAAACACTGTACCTTTACTTTAATTTGTGTCC
>MJUT01055002.1:110552-129249 GCA_002080005.1 Gigantidas platifrons
TGACAAAATTTGTCAGTGACTCCCTATATATAAATTGGAACTAGAGATATTTATAGGTTTGATTTTAAATATTATTACACCCTGATGTCCCTATGCACCATTATCATAGTATAAAACACTCGATGTGTGTATTGTTACATGAAATGATGTGGATGTAAGTGTGCAATTAAGAAAAATCATCTACAACTCAAGTAAAAATATTTAAAAAAAAAAAAAAAATTCCCTTGGATATATACCACAGAAAATGTCAGGTTTCTTTTGATGAGCTTATTTGTCAAAATTAGATTGACATTGTTGAGGAAGAATGAATGTATGGGTGGTTATTGAAGAAAAATATAAAATGGCCAGTTCAAACAATTTTGGATTACAATAACTATTAGAATGAGTTTTTAAATAAAAAAAACAGTTACCATTGGGGCTAAAATAGTGTTAGCAATACAGTTTGATTTATTTTTTTTGTTTTTCAGGGCAAAGCAGACAATTTTTTGGCACCAGGACAACTTTTACCAGATAATTTTGTGTCAGCATGTGCTGAAAATAAAATGCCAGTCACACTCAGAATGCAAGAGGTAACATTTTTATTTACCTCACAAGGTTGAGTGTATGTGAAAAATATTTGGTCTATTCTCAGAGATAAAAAGAGTTGATAATTTTTTGTTGTTTATTTTTCCACAGAATATGATTTAAATTAGGTATCTGTTGGATTTTTTTTTAGGGGTGGGTTTGTGGGAGGTGGTGTGCTTTACACTTACATGTTATAATGCATATCACAGTTAATAAGGAAAAACACATTATTTTAATTTAGGTTGGGAGTTGCTCACAGTCTACAATGTTTAAGATCGTGTTACTGGATCATGATTTTTATGTGTAAAGTCATTAGAAAATTTGGAATAAAGAGTCTCTTGCTTAAAAACTGCTAAGTTTGTTGCTTATTTGAAATAAATTGCCAATTGATGTTTTATTCTACTGTGAATTACTGGCAAAAAGATAAATCATATTTATATTTAAAATATATATCACTATATCAAAGTTTGATTGAAACATGAACTTTTTTGGCTATGCTTTGGTTGACTTGCTCCCAAAACTTTTGAATATTTGGGTTTCCAATTGTTTGGTAGTGAGCGTACCTGATGAAGGTTATTCCAAAAATGCACCATACACTAAATCAGACATCTATGTTTTTTATTAATTTTGTTATTGATATATCTTTATTATTTCCCTTTCAGGGCTATGATCATAGTTATTTCTTCATGGCATCGTTTATTGAGGACCATATGGCACACCACGCCAAATATCTGAAGTGAAACAGTAGTAGCAAATCGTACACACCAAACAGACTATGATTTTAATGATTAATTTAAATCATGACGATTCCATTTAAACGTTGATTAAATGTGATTAAACATTTATTATATTAATCAAGATATTGATTCTGATTCAAGAGAATACCAATGTGTGTAGAATTGATAGGATTGTAGACAAGTCAAAACATTGTTGTGGTGTTATCCTGAATGTAATGAACATCAAATGGATTTCAATTATTTTGTCAAATAGAAGAAAACAAATATTTTCATTGATTGTCAGCCTTTGTCATTTTGAATTGAACCATGTACAAATTTTGTAACTTTTATCAAAGCAAAACAGTTTTATATTTCTTTTGATGATATTCAAGTAATGTTCAAATATTTATTATTGTGTATTAAAATTGCTTGGATCTTTTAATGAGTGCTACCATGTATATTTAACATGCAAATCATTGTAACTTACAGCTTAATAACAAGACAGTAGTATAAAAAAATAACAAAATTCAATGATTACAATCTAACATATGTTTTGTTTTAATGTTAATTCTAAATGATTTGTATATACATCATACCTCTGTTGAACATCATGTAACTAAGTGCTACTTTTATAGAAAATTTAAAAAGCCACTTAGTTTTTGTTCTTTTATATATGAAAAGTCATTAAATTGATGTAACTCTCAATATGGGGTTGATAGATTATAATATGGGGAAAATCCTGAACAGGGACTGTAGTTGGTATCATGTTTGGAGAGTGCTACGCTCCCTGCCTACTAAAGACCTATTTTGTAGATTTCGAAAAATAGTACTAGTAGGTACATTGTTGCCACTATGAAAGACTAAATTTTCATTCCTACCCAACTCTAAAAACTTTTTCACTGGCAGTCAAAAGTTGTTGACCTGGTAGATGCACCCCTTCCCTCATTTCTGTCTTGTTTTTATATATTATTGAACTTGTCCTCGTCCTCAATATAGCTGAAATACTGCTCTTTGCATGTTAAGTAATAATCTGAATTAATGTATGTTAACTTGGGTTTTTGCTTCCTACAGTTCATGGTAATTTCTAGGTATAGTACATTTATCTTACTAACCACCTCTGTCAATGTAGACCTAAAGGGGTAGTCGTGATGGTATGATAGTTGGCTTTGCAACTGCTTATGCTATCAGTGCCTATCACCACTAAAGTTGTGAGTTCGAATCACGGTTATAGCAAGAGGTACTTGGGTTTCCTCCACCAATAAAACTGACCGTCACGATATAACTGAAATATTGTTTTAAGTTGTATTAAACACCACAACCCTAAGCCGTTATTATCTGACCGTATCATCAACATTACAAATTTATTTAAATTAATTTATTTTTCTACATGCACAGTATATGAATATATCTGACAAGTGCCTAAAACTAGCTTTAACGATTATACTAGACCTATTTTTTAGGTTTGGCAAGTAAGGGTTAACATGAGTGTATAATGCATTATAGGTTTTTGAAAAGTGTAATTTCAAAATCCACTAGTTTCCATGGAAACTTATTGTCATAATGTAGGAAAATAAGTAAAAAATGTGACATTTCATATTTCGAAAGGTATAAAATATAACCTACAACAACAAAAAACTGAACTATGCTTCTTTAATTATCATAACTGCACAAAGGTTACAATTAAACCACATTCCTACTTTTACATTAACTCACTATAAATAGATATCATTTTAAAGTGAGAAGATGTAATTGTAGAAATGTGATTGTATTGTAATGTTTCACCTTGAAATGTGATTGTATTGTAATATTTCACCGTGAAGATGACAACAAAGACTGTTGCTTGTCTTAGTTTCAAATATTTTGACCTTCCAAACTTTCACTGTTTGCACAATTATTGAAGAAAGTTTAAACTGGTTTGGTTTGTGGTGTTTAATGCCACTTTCAACAATATTTCAGATATCAACAAAAAGAGCAACCACCTCTCACCTCTACATCTGGTGTATTTAAATTTATTGGTACATAACGTATCATTTACATACAAGAACACTGTGGTGTAGTGGATAAACTACAGGAGATCATGTGTTTTACCCTCAGCTGGGTTAAACCAAAGATGCCACAGTTGGTATTTGTTGCTTCTATATATGCATGCAACATTAAAGACTAATTGTCAAGAATTTGGAGAAAAGTGTCAAAATGGTTGACATGTATGTCTGCATGTTATTTTTGGGTCATGTGGGCTATTGCCATCACTTGAAGTTTGTTGTCCTTCCCTAAAATATCATACCTTGTTTCCTCTGAAACCATTTGTCCAAATTGAACCAAACTTTGCTATGATACAGCATGATGGTACTTAACCAGAATTATGTTTGGTGACCTAATAAATTCATTGTTAAAATATCAATGTAAACAAATTTAAGCCAAATCACAACCACTACATGCTTAATTGATACTATGGAACAAATTAGGACTGGGTCAAATTGCCCATTGTATTATCTGTCCTTCATTTTACGGCTTTTGATTACCCCATTGGTGTCTGCAAATTTGTCTTGTATAACTGCACTCTAGTTATACCATGTGATATTAGACGAAAATTAAAGGTCTTGTAAGAAATATGTTTGCAATAAAAAATATGTCTAAGCTATACATTTAGAATGCTACTCAATGTGTTGTTGGTTTACAATTTACTTTGAAGGTATATGTTATATTACATGATTTCCAACAACTAATGAATCCAATATATATAATTATCTCTGTCTTCCTGACCATCTGGATGGTGTAATGGTTAAGAGGTGTTTGAAGATACATGTACCAAAGGGGTAATCAGAATCCCTAAGTTCAAGACAATACAATGGCCAGTTTGAGTCCTAATTTGTTCCATGATACCGATTAAGCATGTAGTGGTTATGATTTGGCTATGTTTGGGAACTTGCGATCCTGGATGCTATCCTCTGGCCCCAATGCCATAAAACCTTTTCTTTGCTGAGCAAACTTTTTTTGTTCAAATCTGTGTTCTCAGCCAATCAAATTTGAGTATTTCCTTATTTGAGAATATTCTTAGACTTGAGTAAATTCTCAAGTTTTATGGCGCCGGGGCCAGATTACTTTATTCCCAAATAGCTACTGCATTTAAAGTGACTAATTATCTGCTTGGTCACCTTGATGCTGTAATGATTAATTCAATTAATGTACTGGTCTCGTGATCGTGATTTATACTCTACATCTAATGAAAACAATATAATAATGATTTGATTTTGGTGTTTTAACCCACTTTCAACAATATCTCAGCTATATCATAGCGACCAGTTTTAGTGGTGGAATACCCGGAGAGGACCACCGACCATGGTCAAGCAACTGGTAAACTTTATTCACATGCAACTGCGAGTCCAGTGCACCCTTTTTTGTAATTTACAAAGCCGGGCACGAACCCACGCCGTATTGGTGATAGGCTTGTATGAGTTGTTATATCCAACGACCTAACTCATTAAGCCACCCGGGCCCCCTAAACCAATATATATTCGAGAAAAACAAATGATACTGATATACAATGATCACAGAACGTGAATTCGGAAGCAAGCTGAAAGCTTAAATGTTAATCCGTCACCAATGATGAACACGCAAACTTAAGGAGTAGGAACAAAGATCGATTGTCAATGTATCGCGTAGAGAGACATGTCTACCAGCTGTTTATTTCAGTGAGCTATCACTATACAATTTAACATGGTCTACTACAAAACAGACATCATCCTCTCATCCTCGTGTAACATATGCATGTTATCCTTATAGTATACATGATAAATTACTGGCTTGCTATTTAACATTGATTGCATATAGATAGATGACATTTCGCTATAATATACTAGAACTAGATCATTTTATAGGTTAAAACATAAAAAGTTATCAAAGGGGTTTCAACAATGAGTAGGGCGAAAGTCAAACCACATGTATATGTATGATGATCTGTGGATATACCTTATGTACATTAAAATGTTCTTGCTCACCTCTCACTAGTCTATTTAATTGTTATATTGCGCCCCACACACTTAGAACATTTAATAAGGATAGAATATGTGGAAATTATTTGTTTTACTATAATTCGGGCAAGTTTACAAATTCAAAGAATTTCTTTTCATGTTTCATTTTCTTCAGAACCCAAGGACCATATTTCTCTACGATATGGTCATCATCGCCTTCGCCATACTGTGACATAAAGTTTACACCAATATCTCCATCAAATGCTGGTTCTAGGAAGAATGGGACAGAAAAGCGGTCAATACCAATATCTAAAACCCGATGTCGAGTAGCCTTTACACGATTGCCCATCATGCGTGAAAACGTATCCCCAATGTTCATAACAAGACTGTTTGGGCGAGGTTCAATTTGGACCCATTGCCCATTAGGATATAAAACCTCTAATCCTCTGTAGTTGAATGTTGTAAGCAATGTCAAAAAACACGAGTCTGTGTGATCAGGTGTCGTGACCACCTTCCCATCCTCTATGATTGCATTGTTAGGTGGTGGTTCATCCCATGGTGGATAATGTATTATCCTGAAAGTTGAACACGGTTTATCTGAAAATATTGGTTCAAATGCGTGTTCATCTATTCCCATGGCAATAGCTGTCAGTCGTAGAATTTCCATGGCAGTTTCATGCATGTAATCGTATGTTTCTGTTAGAAATTCCTTAAAAGGAAAGCTACCATCTTCATCCGGCCAAACAGACTGTTCATAGAACCAATTACCAGGGGCTACTGAAGGATCGATATCACGCGCGAATTCAAACCCTTCCTTTCTGCTAGGATTTCCATCTACAACGGGAAAATAGCCTCGATATAGATTCGAATTTTCAGGATTCCATGCACTTTTTAAAATGTTTTGCTTTTTCTCATAAGGTAGTCCAAAGAACCACTCACAACATTTATAAAGTTTATCATAATCTAAGCCTTCCACGTTATCTATAAAGAGAAATCCGATTGTTTGAAGTCCATCAAGAATTGTTTTAGCAACTTCCTTGCGATGGCTTTTAATCTTTGAGAAGTCAACAACTGGTAACTGAACGTGTCCAGATTTTGTATTTTTATCCTACAAAAACAACAGCAAAACAAAATTCTTGAAAAATTAATGCTCAAATCTCGCCACACTAATTTTGATATCAAAATGCTCGAGCATATTTGCTATGCTTGGTGGACGTGTTTATTTAAAAGAGAGTCGGCTTTCATATGGGTATCAATTATTATCCTCTTCTCGCTGACTTGTTCCTTTATTCGTTCGAGATAGACTTCATACAGGGGCTTCTCAAGAAACAAAAAGTAGCTAGCTAGATGCTTTAATTTCACGTACCGCTATATAGATGATGTCCTTATTAAGGGGTTCTTGTGGTAAAGATGTAGTCATTACTTCGAAAGTTGTACGGTTGCCACCGTGACTTGGTTAACCATCACAAATGACCACCGATATGTTCCGTTTGTCGCACGGACAATCCGGTCATTTCTTCATTCATGGCTTATAACCAGGTTTATAGCAAGAGTATCTCGATTGATGCCACATGTGGAGCAGGAACTATTGCACGTCCGACCACCCGAGGTCACCCCCGGTTTTTAGTTGGGTTCGTGCTCAATCTTTTATCTGTATAGTGGTTTGTAGATCATTGTTCTTCCCTTTTCTTTTGGCCATTGTATTATTGTCTGACCATCATCGATTTACGGCTTCTGATTACCTCATTTGTATCTTCAAACCTTTGCTTTCTCACCTATTGTGTCAATTTGTTCTTTCATTTTTCTGTCGTGCGCTTGTATTATTGTTGTATTTGTTTCTGATTGTCACTCAACTCCAAGATATCCTCGGACATGTGTGCATTCGTCTTTGAATACTACAGTGAATTTATTTAAATTCGTGGACTTCAAATTTTCGTATTTCGAGAAAACAATGTGTTTTGTGGATACCTACATTCGTGATTCTCTTTTACAGTCAGTACATATATATGAGGATAAATATTCCTGGAATTCGTGATTTGACACTATCAATAAAATTCACGAAAATTGGTATACCACGAATAATAATAAATTCACAGTACATTTGATCTCTATTGAGTATGTATGCTTACCATATTCACCAATAAATCTATCGAAACTCAACTTTATATGCAAGTAAAATCCTTAGATATAGTTAACCTTTGTTGGGATTAAATATTGTAGGGCTGTGTTGACAAATGATAAAAGTAAAGTTCGTATAATATTAGAAATCACGATGTCAGACTGACCTACGTCTATGTACTTTGTTCGGTACATGTAAAGGCCTGTTGGACTTAAGGACAATGTTGACTCAATGTGACCACCTATTTATCACAAAATTAAAATAAATCTTTTTCGTCGTTAACTATAAATGTGAAGAGAGAACCAAAGGGGAAATCAAGAATGGATAATCCAGGGACACAGGCAAAACTGGACACAAGACAACGAACGAAGACAAGAAAAACAAAACAAAACACAAACAAACAAATAAACACTGAAAACTAATGCGATGCTTTCTTTACATAGTTTCCTTATTTTTGTGTTTACTCTTTGATTAAAAATGGGGGTGATGTTATATTCCGACCTAGATTAGACCTTTTTATAATTAGATAATAATGAATGAATGAATTTTAATCTCATAAACAAAATACATATAGTTACAGAGAAGTAAATAATAATATACAACATATTAAATTTTGTACATGCATAGGAAAAATTACAATTACATTAACCAGGAGGTGGAACTTTCATACTAACAATCTTTATAAATTTACATAGTTTTTCGAATACAATAACATTACATGAAGAAAATAACTCATTAAATTTGAAGGTATTGACATTATTACAACAATAACTCGGTAAATATTGTTCCTTTCTTGTTTTAAATAATTACATGTATATTATAATGGTTTATAGTTCTCTTATAATTTTCGTGTTTCTTAAAATAAACCACTTAAAGGCCTATCATAGTGCTAATAAAAAAAAGTTAATTGCTATTGCTATAATGAGATAGTAATATACAATTCTTTTTAAAATGCTCTTTGCAAATAAATACATTTGCTAAATTGAAAATTCGTAATCGTCACTAAAAAATTGTAAATAACAAATATTTTTTGCGGGAAAAATTGGTTATTATTATTGTATTACCGTTCTTGTCATGAAAGGTCAAGATTGAGGACGTCCAAAGTATAGGTGAGTTCGCCTGGATCATAATTAATGAAATAAAAGTTACCAAAAAGGATACATGAACATATATATCATATTCTAAACCGATCAATGAAACAATATAGTCCTTTAATTATCACACTGGACAAAAAATGAAACGTATAATATTGTCAAAATATGCTATAGGGGGAGTATAAGATCAATAGATGATAGATAACCCTTTGTTTGTGAATGTTGTTGTTGCGACATTTATTGAAATATTTTAATAAAAATACTCTGGACCAGCTTTATAAGCTGGGATATTATTGTAGTACAAATATAGATAAGAAGGAATACAATCAAAAGAATAATTGATGTAATATTTGTCTATATGATATATTTCCTTATTCTTGAAATTAGTATGTTCCCCCATAGACAATCAACAATAATAAAGTGGTCGTAATGAAATGACGGGTAACACATCATTGGTGAACAAAACCATAACTTCGAAAAGCATATAAAGTCCAAGGCTTCAATGGGGAGGTGATCCAAAGTGTAATACACATGCAGTGTGCTTTGGAGAACGATTGTTATACCCTGTTGGAAGCCATGGATGAGGCCCAAAATAAAATGAAAAAATAGTGGTGCGAATATGCCATTGGGATTTTAGGACCTGCACCCACTCTCACGATTTAAAAAAAGAATAAGATGAAAATTTCTGTAATTTCAGAGTTTTTCGCAAAATTCATGTTCATCCTATTTTCATATTTGGTCTATAAAGATCATACGATTATGGTGCAATAATAAATGGAGAACATCTTTGTGAAGTACATGTAGGACGTTAGAACACAGGCCATTGTCACACAACAATATTCATATAGATTTGTATTATGTGGACATACATGTAGTCGATGATGTAGACCCTTCTCTGTCACAAAACAACCTCAAATGGATGTGACAAAGGCTGGTTGTTCTACGACAATGGACATAGTTACTGGTATTAATATAGTCCATTATATATACCTGTATTATCAAAATTACATGTTTGTTGTTATCCGAAGTTAATGGCATTTTGTTTTCTCAAACAGCTGTTAAAGTCTGATAAGATTACAGGTATCAAAATCAACAATGAAGTGTGGATTGTGCTTATTAGTTCTTCCTGTACTGTTCTCTATGTTGGCTTATCGATATATACAGTTTATGCCAGAAGGAGCGAAGGAACCAGTAAACCAGATGAAGACACTAGCCATGATTAGGATATCAGACGATATTGTAAGCTTAGTATAAAATCTAAATAAAATTAGATGTCTTATATGTTGGTTGGATGTTGTTTTTATATACAATACAATTTCGTTATTTCCAATCAAGCAAAATGAGCCATTACATGTACATAAAGAGGAAGAGAGTTGCTGAATGGGAAAAAAGACATAACACATAAAATTTAATACAATAATAATTATGATTTTGCAATCCACTTGTCCATATCAGGTCATTCTAAAATAATCAGTCGGTGAGTATTGGAGGTTGAATGCCAAGTCATGACGAGAACAAGTTACTTTTTATGAAATAATAGTGATTTACGTTTTGCACCAGACCAACTCTGCTGGATTTTATCATTCTAGTCCCACGAAACAACAGTATTCATGTTGGTATGTGACCACCTAGACGTACTAGCATTGGCCCGAGCCATACTTAGTTCTTACTGTTTAAAGCTGCCTGCTTAGTAGGGAAGAGGCAAATACCATTTTTATAGCCATAGGTTTGTGAATGGAAAATGATATACATTTCAAGCAATCGAGCACAGATTATTTCCTAGAAAATTCCGTATTGTTATAAATGCTGTTTTAGTGACAACGGGAACCTTTGAACCGTAATGAAAGTGGGAGGTTTGACGCCGTAAGATCTGATTCAACCCACCATTTCTTTGGAAATGCCTGTACCAAGTCAGTGTCACTACGGTTTTCCCAGTTTTCTGGTTGTTGACTGATTCTGTCTGTTTATATACTTATGAGTTTCGACTTTCCCTTTGGAAGATTGTTCGGAGTTCGGTAATTTTGTTATTACCATTATTTGACCCGAGAAGGATCATGCACCCACTCCCTCCCCACGAACAAGGCGAGAATGCTAACCATTGCACCTCCAATATGAATATAGTTAAGATAATAATGAATCAACCGCAACAACAAAAACAAGCAAACAAAAAACTAAAAATTGCGCTATTTTTTTTTCTTATTGGAATATTTATTCTGCCTACAGAATTTATTTCAGATCTTTCATTAGACATGGTAGCACACTTACCTTTGATGTGGAATAATTATATTGTTACTTCTATTACTTATTGTTCTTGACAACTATTTGTTAACATAAATTAGTTCATAATTATATATTTTTTAAAACATATTTCAACTAAACAATAGTTTTGATTCTGTTCAAAATATGCTATGGTAATTTCAAGGAATCGTATTTCATATTTTAGCAAAGCCTTTGGCGAATACCATATTTGTACCGACAATCCCAAGTAAAACTATTTTGTTTTCTGTGCATTGATTTCTAGATCGCTGTTTGTCCTTATGGCCATTATGTTTTCTGTCCTTCAATTTACAGATTCTGATTACTCCTTTGGTATCTTCAAACTCTTCTTAACAAAGCTCTCAAAGCTAACTTGTCGTAAAATTTGAAATACAACTGTTTTAACGTGTCACATCCTGTTATACATAAAATAAAAACATTTTTATTCTGTAGATATGGTTTCTAAGTTTGTTTGGATATTCTGAAATCGGATTGAGGAGGAGCATGTTTGAGGCAGCACCAAGACCAAGCAATGATTCACGAATAGAGGTTTGAATATTATATGATATTGTTTGGATTTATTTAAATACCATCGAACAACTGTTAACCCATGCATTTAAGCTTACTGACGCAATGAGGCATTTTACTGTAAAAATATATAGTTCCAGGCAACTCGAAATCGTCAGTTTTAATTTTGTAGATAAGTTTGTGCAAAATGATAAAAACAGGAAGAACCGGTATGTATATATATCTTTGTTCACATAAACCGACATACAATCATGGTATAGAGACACTAGTATAATATGTAATATTTATATCACGGTTTTCTGAGTTAAGCGGTTAAACAATCGAACGCTTCGCTTTTTCCCGTTCCATTGTTTAACCATTTAACTCGGAAAACCGTGGTTTTCTTCAGCAATAGTATTGATTTGGTCAACAAATCATTTCACCATTGTCTTCAGCAGTTTTCATCCCATTTAGCAAGGGATATGATGGATATCGACAATCAAAAGTAGTTATTTAAGATATAACAGTTAACTAACTACCATAGTAGTACACTAACTTGTCATACACTCAGGCACTTTGATGAGCCTCTATTCATAGATATTTGATAGACAGTATATTTGATCACATAGCATTTTTAGATTACTAGACAGCACAAATCACTAGGCATGAATCAGATGCCAGAGCAATCTATCACTTACAGGACACTTGCCATGATGCAGTTATATCTTCATGAAATAGAAATATAGATATTAAATCTAGTGTGCACAACACCTTTCTGAAGTAACCTTCATCAGGTACGCTCAAACACACAATATTTGAATGCCAAATAATTTAAAAGTCTTTTGGGAGTAAGAAAATCAAAGGGCCTAAACAGGATAGTCAAAATCACCTAAAGTCATCTATACCCGAGGGGAGGGGGGGGGAGAACCTTAGTACATGATTTATAGACTGTATATTTAGATGAAAAATATATCTAATAAACCAAAGTAACTTATTTTTTTCTTTAAGTCTGTAGATGAATATTTTGATGGCGTAAAGGTGCGGATTTATAGACCAAAGTCGGCTAAAGATAAGATATTACCTGCTTTAGTATTTTATCATGGAGGCGGGTGGAAATATTTTTCTATTGGTAAGTACACGTAAGAATTAATTTGTATTACTATATCTTTGCCCAGAATAATGATAATTGAATAGATAAAAACTCTATTCTTTGATGAACTAGCTTTCATTACTGTTTTATAGGACTAAATTGTTCTGTTTAATTGTGATCGATAATATATAATATAAGCGAGTGGTATTACAAACACACAAACAACAATTAGTTTGTTAGTAGTGTTCCTTAGTGGTTGGTTACAAGCTAAGTCTCTATCAGTTAGATTATATATATACCTTTAACCTGTGACAATTAAATCAATCCCCTATAGGTATTTTGTGAAGCCACCTTTTAACCAACATTCTGTATTATTGTTTATCAACCTTTTCTCATGATGAAGATAAGTAAAGGAATTGTCATTAGACGTTAATCAACAATCAATGAAGGGGAAGTTTGCGTCCATAAAACCAGCTGCTCCCAAACAGTTTTAAATTATTTGGCTTCCACTCTTTCGATTTGGAGGTACATGATGAAGGTTATTGCAGAAACATGTCATGCACTCTAAATTGATATCTACGTTGTTAATAACCCACCCTTTTTTTAATGAAGTGCCTGTACCAAGACAGGAAAGTAGATGGTCATGTATTTGTGTGTTAGGGGTCAGAGGTCATGTATTTGTGTGTTAGGGGTCAGAGGTCATGTATTTGTGTGTTAGTGGTATCGATTTTGCCTCTTTCTACGATTTTTCTATTAGAATTTGGAATTGATCCGACAGTGACAGTGTGGTATTTTTATGCCCCCGCGACTATTGGTCGAGGGCATATTGTTTTACCCCTGTCTGTCTTTCCGTCCGTTCATCACACTATAGTATGCATAGTTTGTCCCGCTAACTCCTCCTACAGTTTTGGAGCTACAGCTTTAATATTTTGTAGGATGTTTATACACATAGTGGAGGTGTGCATGTCCACAGGATTGTGATTTTCATAAAATATTCTCAAAATGACAGGTACTTGGACTTTTCATTTATGCCCCCATATAGGATATATGGTTTGTCCGGCTAACTCCTCCTACAGTTTTTGAGCTAGACCTTTTATATTTTGTAGACAGTTAGTACCAACACTGAAGGTGTGCATATTATGGATTTTGATTTTCAACAATTTTTTACAAAATTATGCTTATATGAACTTAGCCACTGAAACCTGTTAACGTGTAAACAACGCTCCTTATACTTGCGGGTCCCTCCGGGCACTCCGGCTTCCTCCCCCACTAAAACTGACTACCACGATATGGCTGAAAAACTGCTGAAAATGGCATTAAACCCCATTCAATCAATCAATCAATCGAACATCACATTGTTAGGTACAGAGTCATTTATTTCAGTCATTTCTGCTTGATGCTGAATAAGCAAAACATTGGTTTACCCTTTTGCAATTATAACTGCGGGGGCATTGTATGTGTCTTACAGACACAAACTAAGACACAAACACCTTTTAAAGTCTATATATAAGTTTTCTACATCATACCCGATGAATAATATACCATTCCTTGAAAATAAGTTATATTGAAAATCCATTTTGGCTCTTCAAGACGTTTTCTTTGCATTATACCCCTACACATTCCTCAGAACCAAGCCAAAAGTTAGGGTAGTAAATTGGGATTGGGGTGAGGGGGGTTGAGGTGGATAAGGTTGAGACGGGGGACGGGGGCATTCAATTTTCTAGTTTGTATTTGTTTTTCTATTGGAATTTGGAACTGTTCCAACAGTGTGGTATTTTTCTATTGGAATTTGGATCTGTTCCGACAGTGTGGTATTTTTCTATTGGAATTTGGATCTGTTCCGACAGTGTGGTATTTTTCTATTAGAATTTGGATCTGTTCCGACAGTGTGGTATTTTTCTATTAGATTTAGGAACTGTTCCGACAGTGTGGTATTTGGGAACTGTTCCGACAGTGTGGTATTTATGAACTGTTCCGACAGTGTGGTATTTATGAACTGTTCTGACAGTGTGGTATTTAGGATTTGTTCCGACAGTGTGGTATTTAGTAACTATTCCGACAGTGGTATTTAGGAACTGTTCCGACAGTGTTGTATTTAAGAACTGTTCCGACAGTGTGGTATTTAGTAACTATTCCGACAGTATGGTATTTAGGAACTGTTCCGACAGTGTTGTATTTAAGAACTGTTCCGACAGTGTTGTATTTAAGAACTGTTCCGACAGTGTTGTATTTAAGAACTGTTCCGACAGTATGGTATTTAGGAACTGTTCCGACAGTGTTGTATTTAAGAACTGTTCCGACAGTGTTGTATTTTTGTTTTTCATTTTATTACCTTTTGAAAGCGTACAAACATGTATACTGTATGTACATGTAATTTACAAAATAAAAGAATTATAACTGTAAAGGAAAGCCCACTGATTACATATAATGATATATAAGTTACTTTAGTATTCTATAAAGAGTTCATGGACCATAGTCTGTCCTTTTTTCGTTCTCTTATGCTAAATAAAAAGAGGTAATTGTATGCTATCTTAACTAATGTCTTGTGAACATATCATTAGCATGTGTATTTGTACATATTATATTTACTATATTATAGATTCGTATGATCCATTGACCTGGAATATTTCTTTACAGGCTGACATTGTTGTTGTTTCTGTGGAGTAAGTTTACTTAAATTTCTGTGGTTTACTAGAACACAATGACCTTTCTTTTCTTTCATACATATAGTCGTTACCTATGTTTTTGTCATCGTATGTTTATTTATGTGTATATTATATCATTTCATGTGCGCATGCTCCACATATTGTAAATTATTGTATCCGAGAGAAGACTTCATAAAGCTCACTAGATCTTGTGTTCTGTTTGTTGTTTTAACATGCTGACTTTAAATAAAACTTATCTTATCTTATCTTAAAGTTGAAAAAACGCGTGTCCTATCCCTATTTGTTATACACTTTTTTGTATTAACAAATAAAATATGCTTAAACTAAACACAATGTACAATTCACATTTCACATTCACAATTGTTTCGAAATGAAGCCGACTCGTTGCTTGCTGTTAATGGTGTTATGAATAATGTGTTTGCACCTAGTTTTGAGATTCCGATCAAGTTAAACTAAAGATAATTATATTAGAATTTGCTGCCTCCCTAGCATAAAACGCATCATTTTGAAGTAAGAGCTAATATTGTCTGCCATGAAGTTGGGATGCTTTTTACAAGTATTGTTCAGCTCTGTTTGATAGACTATTAGTCCCTTATGTAGTTTTGTTGATAAACATTGCACAACCGAATTTAAACTTCCAATTATGGTAATCAAACTCATACGGGAGATTATTTATATGGTTTTGGCTTGATCACTGATTCCTAATCTATGGACAAAGTGTCTTTATTATTTATGAATAGATATGCCAAAAATCGAAAATAAAAATTGTTCCAATGCGATACTTTCCTTTCTACTTTCTACGCAAAAAATAATAAACTATTTGTTTTTGGTAAACATGTTTTGGTAACTCTACAAATTCATTTTTTTTAATTGAAAAAGCTGGCACTTTGAATAAGCTATCCTAAAAGCAGTAGAAAACGTGAACAAATGCATGTACATTTTAATACGAAATTCTACCAAGTCCAGCCAAAACGGACAATTTTGTTATTTGTGATTTTTGTTTAATTTAGGTATCGTCTGATGCCAGAACATAGATTTCCTGTTCCGTTTGAAGACTGTGTAAAAGCCACAGAGTATTTCTTCCAGAATGCTAAATCATATCATGTGGATCCTTTACGAATAGGAATAGCAGGTAATTCATATATGTGTAATGTATCAATGCATGTGGTATACTGACGTGACGGCTTCAAAGATGGCCGCACTCGTGAGACACAGTTTATATTAACTGCCTACCCTTCTGGAGCACATGAGTTCACCCCCTGGTTTTTTGTGGGATTCGTGTTTTTCAATATAGTGTTTTGCAGATCATTGTTTGTCATTTTGTGCATTTTCTTTTGACCATTGTATTGTCTGTCATTCGATTTACAGCTTTTTATTACCTCTTTGGTATCTTTAAACTCTTCTTAACATAGAACATTATTTATAATGCCCTTTAAGCCAATTTGTAGGTAGGTGCATTAGTATTAGATATTATGGTTTCGTTTTATTTTAGGTGGTGATAGGAAATAGAATATGGTCAATATTATAGAATGTAGTGTAATGCAGATTTCTGTTGTAAATTGTTTTAAAATCGTCTGCTCAGAATCTGATCTGATTGAAACTAAATCAGTATATGACTGTTAATTATACCTTTCCGATGTATATTTGTGTTTTATGCAGCTGGGAAATATAAAATTGTTTCTCTATTAAGCATACATTGACATAGGATTCTAAGCAAAATATACAAAATTCGTCTTTCCAAACGCTATGATCATTGGATGCCAGATATGGATGATAAAGATTTGATTCATATTACGAATATCTCTCATTGCGAATTATTGCAGGTTTAACACTGTCACTGTCGCTTGAGACAATGCTTTCTTATTGCTCCTTCAAGTTTGATGGGCAACATTTAACTTCAACCTGTTTATTTTACCTTTCAAATTTACAAATGTGTTTTTTCATAATTCAGACATTTATCAGTCATAATATTGTAACATACTTCAGCTTCAAACACTTTTCAAGAATTTGCTATCTTGTTTCCTTTAACCATAATGTCAGACCAACAAATGGGCATGCCCTGGAAAAGTTCTACAATTGTGCTAATGCGGAAAGTTAGGAAATAATAGCAAAAGTAGGCCATGAACTACCCTAATGTTTGACGATACCTTATTTCTGAAAAAAAATAAAATAATAAACCATTTTTCATAAAATATTATTCCCACATCGTTTTCAGAAAGAAAAGATACAATAATACTCTACATTGATACTTGTCACAGTATCACAGAGAACCCAAAATACCCATTACAAGTTTATGTGAGGATAAGAAAACAATCAGCACTAGTCTAGATATTAACAAATCTCAACCTAAAATATACTTAAAGATCTTAAAACCTGAAAGCACCAACATCTACAAGACGCTAACACTCAAGGGTTATTGATTAAATGCATTCTAATACACAAATGCCATGATTAATATTCACAATTTCTTTAAGGTGACAGTGCAGGTGGAAATTTGGCAGCTGCCGTTGCCATTAAGTTCTCTAAAGACCCGAAACCAGGTCTACCAAAACTTAAGCTTCAGATTCTTCTATATCCGGTGCTACAGGCATTTGATTTTAGCCTCCCGTCTTACCAGGAACATCCAGATAGAAGCAGTTTTTGTTATATACACAAAGATGTAATTGTCAGTACCGTTAATATGTATGCATTTCAAGACAAAGGCAATCTTGATGACCTTTCAAAAAATAAACATGTTTCAAAAGAAACCAGAGTAAAATACAGAAAATTCCTTGATCCAGATCTACTTCCTGTGGAAATAAAGGAAAGATCAAGACAAATTGTTCCTGATGACCCAATCGACCAGTTGGCTGAAATGTTGCTTCCTAATGTAACAAATCCTTACATATATCCAATCATGGCAACGGACGATGATTTACGAAAATTACCAAAAACCTACATTGCAATTACTGAGTACGATGCTTTGAGAGATGAAGGTTTAATCTATGCTGAGCGTCTGAAACGACTTAATGGAGGTGGCAGCGTTGAACTTAAATACTGGACTGGGTTAGAGCATGGACTTTATAATTTTTACCATTATAAATACCATTCAGTAGCAATCGATTTACTCGCTGACTATCTAAAACGAAATCTTTAATGCCAGTATGTTTAACTGTTGAAACCAAATATCGTGACCTTTGTTTGGTCATCGTGGAAACACCATCTGGTGATAACTTTTTAAATGTAAATTTTCTCTTCTGAGGCAACTGAGTAGATCTTAAAAATATTTCTGGATTATCCACGAGTTATAGCAGATTCACTTTAAACAGGAGAGCTATAATGTTGAATTGCAGGAAGCAAAAATGTTCTATGAAATGATGTACGCTATTTATTACAAAACCTGACTAGAATTGCTCTTGTACTGTATGTGTGTCATAATATTTTATAGAGGTTTGTATATTTATGTCATCCTGTATTATAGAGGTTTCTATGTTTATTTTATCCTGTATGGTAGACTGTTGTATGTTTATGTTATCCTGTATTGTAGATGTTTGTGTGTTTATGTTAACCTGTATTGTAGAGGTGTTTTTATGTTTATGTTATACTGTATTGTAGAGGTGTTTATGTTTATGTTATCCTGTATTGTAGAGGTGTTTATGTTTATGTTATCCTGTATTGTAGAGGTGTTTATGTTTATGTTATCCTGTATTGTAGAGGTGTTTATGTTTATGTTAT
>MJUT01055002.1:157999-185995 GCA_002080005.1 Gigantidas platifrons
TCTGGTAAGTTGTCATTGCTATCATTGTAACATTATACAGAGCTGGAGCTGGTGGCTTTACAACAAACCTGATCAAGAGGTTCTGGTAAGTTGTCATTGCTATCATTGTAACATTATACAGAGTAGGAGCTGGTGGCTTTATAACAAACCTGATCAAGAGGTTCTGGTAAGATGTCATTGTTATCATTGTAACACTGTACAGAGCTCGAGCTGGTGGCTTTTTAGCAAACCTGATCAAGAGGTTCTGGTAAGTTGTCATTGCTATCATTGTAACATTATACAGAGCTGGAGCTGGTGGCTTTATAACAAACCTGGTCAAGAGGTTTTGGTAAGTTTCTTTTATTCTCTACCAATCTACGTCATTATGAAAGGTATGCGTATGCAACTTATTATCAAGACCAAGACATGATAACAAAAAATATAAGTAATTATTTACTTAGTAAATAAAAAATGTAACAAGAAAAAAAAAGAAACAGAGACAAGCAATAGTTAATATGGACAAACAGCGAAAGCCAAACATGGACACCGGGGATGACATCAGGTGNTGGTAAGTTGTCATTGCTATCATTGTAACATTATACAGAACTGGGGCTGGTGGCTTTATAACAAACCTGATCAAGAGGTTCTGGTAAGTTGGCATTGCTATCATTGTAACATTATACAGAGCTGGAGCTGGTAAGTTTATAACAAACCTGGTCAAGAGGTTTTGGTAAGTTTCATGTATTCTCTACCAATCTACGTCATTATGAAAGGTATGCGTATGCAACTTATTATCAAGACCAAGACATGATAACAAAAAATATAAGTAATTATTTACATAGTAAATAAAAAATGTAACAACAAAAAATGAAACAGAGGCAAGCAATAGTTAATATGGACAAACAGCAAAAGCCAAACATGGACACCGGGGATGACCTCATGTGCCCAGGAATGGCAATCGCATATGACTAGTCATATACTTGTCGAGATACTAACATTTATCCTCATGCGCGAAAGTATAGTTGCTTATTCTTCCGAACCATTTTATCCATTGTTTTTATTTCACTAACTAATTCTAATGATTCTAGGTTTGGTGATTTTGTTGATCGCATCTATCCCAGTGATCTTGAAATAAAGAATACCACAGATACAGCTAGGTCTGCTTCATAACTTGACCTACACATCGAAATTGATAAAAGGGATGGTTTCAATTTTCACATTGTGGAGCATAAACATTGTATTTCGCAGTTGATACGATATTGCAGAACCTATCATGATTTCATCGATAGAGGATTGCTGCTAGCAAGGAAGCTACTCAACCACGATTTACTAGTGGTAAAATTGAAGTCACAATACGATTCTTTCCTCATTCATGTCTTGTAGCTTGGTTTGTAACAAGAGTATCACGACGAGTGCTACATGTGGAACTTGAACGGCTTGCACTTCTGGAGAGTCAATGTTTACCTCCGATTTTAGTTTGGTGCATGTTGCTCGATCGTTAGTTTTCTGTATAGTGTTTTGTACATAATTGGTTTTCTATGTAGCGTTTTATAGATCATTGGTTTTATATCTTCGAACTTTTCTTACTTTACAAAGTTATTAAATTTCAGGCCAGCACCCGTTACAACAATAGCACTGAGTATTGTTCAGACACTTCTTGCTAAATTTTTATTCCTACAAGAGAGAGGAGACGTTTTAGCAATTGAAAACAGGTAAAATGTATTTATATTTAATGTTTTTGTTAATGTTTTAAAAATGAGTTAACGAAACGAAGACTACACAAACTTACTGTATTAAATGTAGAACATAATACGTTTTACCACATTGGATACTGCAGGTTTCTGTGTATTTCAAGCGATTGTTGATAGCCCATTAGGGAATTTAAACTGTTCAGTGATAAAAATCAAAAACACAAAAAATACCACACTGTCGGAACAATTCCAAAATCAAATATCAAAATCGTAGAAAGAGGCAAAATATATACCCCTTACACAAAAACATGATTGATCACTTTACTGACCTGAGCAGGTACTTCAATTAAAAAGGTTGCTGGGTTAAACTAGTTGGGCCGAAACCTCCCCCCCCTCTTAGTGAAATGATATGATCATACAAGTGAGTCACTGATTATTGTTTAATGTGACCAAATATGTTCTATCTTGGCGATACCAAGTTATTTTTATACGATCATTTTAATATCTGTATCGTACAAGGTTAACACGCTGAGTTAGATCGTTCCTTATTATCCTGAATCTGAGCCACCCAGTGTTTGCTCTAATTCCGCAATACTGCCTGCTTAATAACAAATATATTTTTTTTTATTAAATTCACCCCCAGTTTGTGGCTGGGGTCTATGGTGGTCTTTTTAGGTTTTCTGTGTTCCATATATGAGCATTAGGTTTATCCATGTTTTTATTTTCTTTTGACCAACGGTTTGTCGTATTCTTTTGATTATGTCTTTTGATCACGTCTTGGTACCTACTTTACTTATTGTTTTTGGTTTGATACGACCGGTTTTCTAATCGACTATCTACCGAACTAGAGACAAGTTTGATTTATATTGCAACGTCTAGACGATTTTAGCCCATTATGATAGCAATATGTAATTAACCAAATATAAGATACATAAATTGTATTTAAAATACTATATTATAAGAGAAGATTAAAAATGTATTCAGAGAAAAGTCATGCACACGTATCTGTTGTATCTAATTTTTCTTCCAGACGTGGATTTTTCATTATTACCTATTTTGTGTTTTTCTACAACACATTTTTGGGAGTAATATCATGTCTACTCAGAATTATCAAAGCCATTGTTCTTGGAGCATTATTTCTTGGACGTCTAGATCACAGTACATTACCAAGAAGATTTCAACTGTTTGATCCTGGTAACTATTTTAGATTAGTTCTTTATTAAATTCTGTAGCACAACTTTTATTTTTTATTTCTTACAAATATTATTAGCAAAAATAAAATATGATCTTATTTGAAGTTAATTATTCCGAATCGATTTGTATTTTTCACCCTTTCATTTCATATGTGTGAATTGCATCAACACTCGGGCAAAACATATTGCTATATGCATTAATAAATAATACAACATTTGCCTTTTCAGGATTTGATGCATATGTTGGATTCATGCATATGGAGAACGCCCATCTTAATCCAGTTCTGTTGACTTTCCTATCAATCCTACAGATTAATGTAAAGCAGAAATCGGGCCAAGACGATGATGACGAAAAAGGTGAATTTACAAATATATTGAAGTAAATTAACATTGAAACGTTAGTTTTAAAAGGCAACAAATTAATCACATTAGCCGTAATATATCATAATTAAAGTTCCGAAGAAGAGTTAGAAGATACCAAAGGGGTAATCAGAATACATGAATTGAAGAAGAGTTAGAAGATACCAAAGGGGTAATCAGAATACATGAATTGAAGACGAACTGAAAACACAATGGTCAAAAGGAAAAGGACAAAAGGACAAACAACGATTTACAAAACATAAATATAAAACTAAAGATCGAGTAACGCAAACTCCACTAAAACCGGGGGTTAACTCAGGTGCACTGGAAGGGTAAGCAGTTCCTGTTCCATTAGTGGAACCCATCGTGTCCACCAAATATAATACATATGGTGTCAATCAATAACTCGAGCATGTTGATGATATCAGTTTCAGATAACTTTTTGGTAGAATCAGAGTATTTATTTTTTTACAAAATAAGATCCGTCCCTTCCTCCCACAAGATATATGTATCTTCGTTGGCCATTCCTTGTTTATGAAGCACAGTTGGACCGCTCCATTCATCTNAAGGGGTAATCAGAATACATGAATTGAAGAAGAGTTAGAAGATACCAAAGGGGTAATCAGAATACATGAATTGAAGACGAACTGAAAACACAATGGCCAAAAGGAAAAGGACAAAAGGACAAACAACGATTTACAAAACATATACATGAAGCTAAAGATCGAGTAACACAAACACCACTAAAAACCGGGGGTTAACTCAGGTGTACTGGAAGGGTAAGCAGTTCCTGCTCCATTAGTGGAACCCATCGTGTCAATATAACTACGAACCCGGTGATAAATCATGAGTGAATAAAGGACCGAGAAGTGTTTACGACAAGTGGAATATATCCGTGGTCATTTGTGACGCAGATATTCAATAGCGGTCAACCAAATCATGGTGGCGACCGTAAATCATCCGAATTGATTACTTCAACGTAACCAATAGGAACCCTTGGTTCAGTAGCTTCCTTGTTAGTAGCAACTCACTATCAAGGAAATCCTGATAGGAACCACAAGCCCTGCAATGTCGTATCAACGGAGAGATATGTACTCCATATGGACTCCATATATGAGGTGCTGCTCGAATGTTGCTACATATAAATGGAAACCTCATAATGGGAAAATTGAAATAATATCTTTTGTCGTAAAGTTTCGTTCTTAACCCCCCCCCCTCACTCTCAATTTCAAGGTGTAGGTCAATGTATCAAGTAGACCTATCTGGGATAGATGCGATCAACGAAATCACAAAATCTATAATTATTTAGTGAAATGACATCATCTATATAGCGATACGTGAAATTAGAGGATCGGGATAGCTTTTTTCTTCGTTTTTCTTGAGAAGCCCCTGGATGAATTCTGCCTAATACGTATATCAAAACAAGTCGGCGAGAAGAGGATCACAGTTTGTATCCATAGGTATACAGACTGTCTGTTGAAAAACACGTCCACCAAATATAATACATATGGTGTCAATCAATAACTCGAGCATGTTGATGATATCAGTTTCAGAGAACTTTTTGGTAGAATCAGAGTATTTATTTTTTTACAAAATAAGATCCGTCCCTTCCTCCCACAAGATATATGTATCTTCGTTGGCCATTCCTTTTTTATGAAGCACAGTTGGACCGCTCCATTAATCTGTCTTTCAGCTTAGAGTGAGGGATAGTTGCGTAGAGGGTAGAGAAGTCAAATGTTCAAATGCTATTGCAGGAGGAGAGGGACCTATATNAAATACTAAAAGGGTTGATTAGAAAACAATTTTGAAGATGTCAAAGGGGTAATCAGAAGCCGCAAGTTTTAGAAGAACAGCCAAATGGAAAAGGACAAACTATGATCTACAAACCACTACACATTATTTCCGAACAGATTTATCTCCATCGTCGTGACTGACTGTGTAGGAAATATATGGTTTCCTTGAAAAAAACAAATAACATCTTTCCTATTCAGAAATTTAATTTGAAACATTGTAGACCAATTTCAATTGTTACACATTTATTATACCCCCCGCAAACAAAGTTTGGGGGTATATAGGAATCGCCATGTCCGTCCATCCGTCCATGTACCTTGTAAGCGCAACTCCTCCTAAACGGCTGATTGGATTTTTGTGAAACTTTATACATTTGTAGTACACTACCTGCAGATGTGCATGAAGAAATATGGTCGCTGTCCAAAATTTAAAAGGGGAGATCATTCAACTTATACTTTCACGAAAAATGGAGGGGGCATGTGCCTTGTCAGCGCAACTCCTCCTAAACGGCTTATTGGATTTTTATGAAACTTTACACACTTGTAGTACACTACCTGCAGATGTGCATGAAGGAATATGGTTGCTGTCCAAAATTTAAAACGGGGGATAATTCAACTTATACTTTCACGAAAGGGGGCATATACCTTGTAAGCGCAACTCCTCCTAAACGGCTTATTGGATTTTTATGAAACTTTACACACTTGTAGTACACTACCTGCAGATGTGCATGAAGGAATATGGTTGCTGTCCAAAATTTAAAAGGGGAGTTAATTCAACTTATACGAAAATGGGGGGGGGGCATGTACCTTGTAAGTGCAACTCCTACTAAACTGCAAGCGGTATCACTCAGTGAGGTCACTCACAGTTCTAGTTATTTTTGGAACCCTTTCTGATATTACCGATCTTATTTTGGTTCCGATTTATATATAGTAACGAAGTTATTTTGAAACGGCATAAATTTGACATGTCGGTTAGAAGAACTTCAAACAAACATTAAGATCTACATTTTTATCACACTATTTTAGCCATTTCCAATCGATATCATAGACCTAGAATATATTGTAGAAATTGTTCTGCTAAAGTGTCTTATTAAAGTACATGTAGCGGTGAAGTGTCTTATTATTATTATTTTTAAGTAAATAATTTCCTTTAAAGAGACAGTTTTAATTGCTTTGACTGATTGACATTTGTAACGTATTCCAGTGTCCATATATTTGACAAATTTGCAATTATATCACGTCTTGAACGGATTTTATGAAAACAATAAAATGCTAATATTATAATTTTCAGATTTGGGCGATATCAAATTGACTAACAAAGAAAAACGTCATAAGCTGGCTATCAGACGGTGGCAACTTGCTAGCGTGCTGCACTTCAATCCACAACTTCGTATTTTCCGGAAGCAATATCTATCCAGCCAACGTGCAAAGAAATTTATCACAGATAAAGAAAAGAAAATTCCATTGGAAGACTCTGCTGTTTCATTGTAAACTTTATTTAATTAATGTTTTATAAATCAAACTGATTGAGTCACGTTTTACATACCACCATCCAGTCATATAAACTATTTATTGGTATTTTGTTGAAGTTGCTACGTAATAACAATCGACTGGCTCACTGTCTTAATATTTACATATGATTTGCTCAAATATGTACCGCTTAGTAGTCCATAAGTAGTTATATCAATACGAAAATAACCAATGATGCAGAATGACCTTAAAATCTTTAACAAACCGGGTGATTTTAATTGTCATATAGGAAACATTACAATTTACTGCAGGCCTACATTTTAAACTACACGAATAAACGATATAGTTAAGCGTTTTTTGGGATAAATGTTACATTAAGTGGTGAGAATAGCTTCAATTTATTTGACATCTTTAGTATTCCGTATGTAAAGACAAATGAGGCGACAACTGAACATTATTCTGATGTATAATCTGTTGACCTTTTTGTGAGATGTGATTTTATACTGGAGTGGTCCGTGAAATTTATAATGTAGTTATCCTCAAACCTTCAGATTGTTAAACACATGATACATTCGGAAAGATGCATATGTAAATGGGGTGTTTCTGGTAAAACATTAGAACAGGCTTACATAATTCATAGTAAAAAGTCTGAATATGTTTGTCAACAATTTAGATATATTTTCGCTAGTATTTTTACATAAGCGCACGTACTCAAACTCGCATAATCCAGACTCAATACAAAACATTATTTTCATAGCTTTTCGGTAAACTATAATAACATATTAAATCATAAATGCTTGTGATTTATATTTCAGGAAGCTCCAGACTAAAGCGTAGGCTCGTGTTGGTGATAATAGTAAAAACACGGAAATTAAGAGATATATAGAAGCTAATTAAATCAAGAAAAGAAAGAGTGATGGTCGACAGAATTCCAGCAATAAAATCTGTTTATACTAGACATATAATTGTTATTTCTTTGAGATTTATATTATATTGTACATTATGATATATACATTATATAAAGAACAAACAAATGACAGATAATTATAAAAATCGTTAATGTAACGATAGCAATAAATGTGTTTAATCGTACATAGGTTGTGGTAGTTCTAACATCTAATAGAAATATCTTAAACATATTTAAAAAGTTTCACTTTTTTTTTCTGAAATTGCAAAATCACATTCCGTAAAGACATGACAACATCACGGACATATATAACCAGATTATAATAACTAAAAATTAACTGAAACATAACACTGGGTATTATTAGTGTTGCCATTCAAAATAAAACCATCAAAGTTTTCACTGCTGGCTTGATGATTTTGTTCTCAGTCATGTGTGGCCTACGCTGATTTTTTGTATCCTGGTTAGGTCCATCGATTTTCTTGCCCCCTAAGACTCTTAAAGTCGTTGGTTTTCAAATCGTTTGACTTTGGGCGTACCTGATGAATGTTATTCCAGACACGTGCACCACAAATTATATATCTAGTTTTTTTTTTAATTTATTCATTTCAGTTGCTTTTGTAAGGAAAACAAATATTAACAATCTGCTTCATATGTACATTGGTAGTAATAACGCGTACATATCAATTTTAGTGCGCACGACACGTTTCTGGAATAACCTTCATCAGGTACGCTCAAAATCGAAAGATTGGAAAGCCAATTAATCTAAAGTTTTGCGAGCAATAAAACCAAAGGGCCTAAGCAGGATAGCCAAAATTTCGCATTTTGTATATTAAGAAAATAATTTGATAAGATATTAATCATCTTGCAAACATATGGTTTTACGTAACACTTCTTGACTTCTTAGACTTAGTAGTTCATAAATACATACACCAATTACTTTACAGGAACAAAATTAACCACCATATATATGGTTATTAAGAATAAAGACATTATATCAAAAATGATAGACATGGAATATGTACATCTACATAATTTTCAAACACACAAACATGCATATATTTTTTTTAACCGAATATCCACATACAATTACTTAAAAAGACATTTAATTGTTGAAAAAATCTATTCAAATATAACTGATACGATATACCAATAGAAGTTAAATAACTACTAGACATAATAGTCATACATTTTGTATGGTTTAATTTAAATCCAGATATTACGTCAACACTGTTAGACAAATGTAGTTATCTGTCTTATATAAACGTTAGAAAATACTGAATACCGAAGAGGCAATCAAAAAGGACAGTCCAGAGAAACTGGCAACATAGGGTACACAAGACGAAGAAAAACAAAGTATGTCTTGGTAATAAAATAATAGCTAATTTCACAAAGCATAAAACTAGTCACAATAAAGATACTACTGATAGATCTGTCTCTTATTTACACTATATACCTAGGTATTTGATAAAGGGAGGGGGTAGTTGATAAACTTAGTGACTTTAATTCCCATTGATTAATTCAACTGTTTGGAGTAGGCAAATTACTAGCTCCTCTGTTAACGTGGTATTTATACTCAATTGATTCGCTATTTCAGAGTTTGTTCTTCTAATGAGAATTTTGAGCTGCTTAAAATACTCAATCATTACCACCATTATATGGACTTCCAGTGTCTCAATGACTATTTCCTTGAATGGCTTTGTGATTTCAGACTTTACGATGGGTGTCATTAGTGGATCAGGATATGCTTACCCATTTGGATCACCTATGATATGTGTCACATGGACCATTTCCCTAAAATGAGGCACTTATTTTTATATGCCCATTCTGTACCCCTTTGCACTGAAAAACAAATAATATACTCCCTTACAAAGGTAAATGGTCCATGTTTGTTTTATTTTCCACATATACCCTTTTGAATAAATGAATACGTCATTGAATCTCTCTACGGATATTAACAGTATGTGGTCGCTATCTTTGTTTCTAATGGGATGCTGAGATGTTAACCTCAATGTTAGATTAGCCTTTACGTTTTCAATAACAATTTTCTGTTTATCTGAGTTTTGCTTGTGAGTTGATTGTGACAATATTATTCTGAGTCTTTTGGCTACCATTTACCTACCGGTTGACATTAAAAAAAATCCGAGGACATCCTACCAAATGTACCAAGGTTACCTTTCCGGTATTTATAAACAATGACCGGAAATGCCGTGTTAAATCTTCTATAGCAATCGAATAAATACGTAAAATCAAAGCGAATCAAATGAAGGGTGTTTCACTGTGGAATTTAAGCTGCGCAAAATTTAATATTTCATGTTAATTTTAGTTTGACACAACACGGAAAGTAGGTCTTGTTTCCGACCGTTCAGCTGACTTGAAATTTGATGACACAGAGTATAATCTGCCAACCGATTTAGAGTTAGTTCGGATTGTCTGAGGTTTGGATCTTATTTTGTTTTATGTTTATGTACTCTGACTTATAGCAATATATATTACACATTTTAAACTTACTATTCATATAGGGATTTAATCGGTTTATACAACACATAAATATTTTGCCTAGTACTAAACTGGCCAAGGCTATATTTAATATTTAATTACTGGTATGCATTATATTATATACATGTAGGGATTAAGACATCATAAGATTTCTTAATAATTGGATATGACATGAACTAAACTGACCAAGGTAATTGAAAATGATATTGTTATTTTAATGTATTTTGTTTTTTCCCTACTAAGTATTAATGCACGAATAAATTTTAATTGGATATGGAATGTATCAAATGATTTGAACTAAACTGACCAAGGTAATTGTAAATGATAGTGGTATTTTAAATTATTTGTTTTATTTCTATTTGTAATATTGCACAAACATATATTATTGATAATACGTATAATATGTTTTGGATAAAATGAGCATTGTAAAAATTATGTTTCATTATTTTATATGATACATGGGTAAAATAGATTGCATGTATATATATACATGCAGTCAGTGACTTTTACGTGCAACAAAATAAATAGTCCTTGTTTGGATCACACGTCTTGCGAATGGAATTCGGTTTGTAGAAGTTTTTGTGGTATCGTTTTTGTTGCTTTGTCCAAAAACACAGATTTTCATTCTATAATAAAAAATACAATCTCCTGTGACATCTATTTGACTTGATAAACTTAATTAGAATTCAAAGACGATCACACAGTTCTATCATAATCGGTGATATTTTGTGAAGTTTTCTAAATTCGTGTCGTTGGAAACGACTGTGCCACAACAGAGATTTTTTAAATGATATTTGAAAGATCCTGATAATTAATCTGCAATTCAAGAAGTATACCTCCACGATAAAAAAGAATTGAATCTCTATAAGGGTGTTTCCTATGAAGGTATACCAATACATATCTTCTTGACATGATCAACAAATCAATGTACTATCAGAAAAAATCACTCGTTTTGCTTGGTTGACTTTATTCATAGTCTTGTAAGAAGAAGAGTTTGAAGATACCAAAGGAGTACTCAGAATCCGTATATCGAAGACGAACAGACAGCACAATGGCCAAAAGAAAAAGTACAAAAGGACAAACAACGATCAACAAAACATACATATAAAACTAAAGATCGAGTAACATGAACCCCACTAAAAACCGGGGGTGAACTCAGGTGCTCTGGAAGGGTAAGCAGTTCCTGCTCCACTAAATATAAAGAAATATTGATGTAATATGTATTAACTTCTTCCTTCCGTTTAATTGTGTTCTTTTGAAATGGTCTCAAGTTCAAGATGGCCGTTATCGCCGTTTAAGTTTACTCTTGTTGTAATGAGATATAGCATAAAATATATTCTGAGACACTACTGTGACAATCACATGTTCCCAGGAATGATACCTCCAACAGAGCGTCATGATGAAGTGTGTAACTTGTGGGTTTAGTCAGAATATATTTACGCATCAGTGTGTTGTGGGTTCTGGTTGATAATGACCAACTCAAATGAAATACAATGTTGAAAGTCCTTTACCAGGTTGTCTTATAATATTTCATCCAAGACAATGAGCTTAACAAAAATGTCGTTCTCTTTAATTTTAAACTCGAATTGCAGCTTGTTTGAAAAAGGAAAAGGTCAATATCTAGTTTAGAGCCCTCAATCCCCTTCATTAATGTTATATTGAAAACAGGAATAATCACAAAAATATATTTACCTACGTTAATCTAAAGCATTTAATTTGTTACAGCGCAATTAATAACTGATTGGAAATATTTAAACGTGTACAGTTAGTCTCTAAATGTATCATTATTTTCATTTGTACAATTTTAGCATTATTAACATATTTTGAAGACACATTTCAATGTACAACAATGCTTCTAACGTATCCCTAAATTGGCAGAAATACTAGTGCTGTTTTCCCAGTGTAATTCAAAATCAGATGTATACAATTGTGTTCTTATATTGTTAAATCATTGATAGTATTATAATTTCCTGTGTTGAAGATGTCACTAGATGTGTTGACTATTTTACTGGATTCACTGAAGAATGCTTCAACTATTGAAACCACTGATAGTTACACAAGGTATGTTACTATTAGACTAACGATCATTATGTTAGGGGGTCGTCGTGGTCGTATGATAGCTAGATGGACAACTACCTACACAATCAGTGTCTATCACCACTAACGTTGTGAATTCGAATACTGCTCATGACGATATGTACTTGATGCAAAATTATGTGATATAAAGTTTGTCAATGACTTGCGGCAGATCGGTGGTTGTCTCCGGTTACTACGGTTTCCGCCACAAATAAAACTGACTGGCACGATATAACTGAAATATTGTTGAAAGTGGCGTTTAAACCATAACCCATAACCATCATTATGATAGTAGTCCATTAGGCTGATACACAGATAGTGCGTTTTAAAGTATTACACGTTTTCTGTGGAATACCAAGGAATACTCCATAATGTACAAATGAAAGCATATATGCATTAGCGTAGAAATTTTGCTTTTGCATAGTTTGGGTATGTTCGTTGTAAAATGTACGAATCATATTTCTGTGAGACCGCCAATGTTACAGGCATTGACACGTATTAATTTTGATATTGTTGAATGTTAGATCGTTCATTTCGGTACTGTATTGTCAGTGCAACTGTTGTATCTCTTTAGTATAATGATCATGCATATGTAATAAAATGGAAAAAAAAATACCACACTGTCGGATCAAAAATCGAGGAAAAAGACAAAATCAATACTCCTAACAAAACAAATACATGACTGCTCACTTTCCTGGCTTGGTATAAAGCATTCATTATAGGCCCAAACGTCCCCTGTAAATATGCTACTTGTTTAAAATCTTTGAACATGTAAATCTTGCACAACCTGACGCCTTGATGATCATTGAGACATTATTGTGAAGAGGTTTCAATTGCTTCGGTTTGCTATTTGAATATTATACATAGGTGATCGTAATTTCATATAAGGAAATGAAAAACAAAAAACACCAGACTGGTGGAACAGTTCCAAAATCAAATCGATAAATCTTAGAAAGGCCAAACTCGATACCCTAAAACAAAAATAAATGGCCGCTAGTATTCCTACATAGGTACAGGTACTTAGTATAAAAAGAGGCGTGGTTAATTTATGTGAGACTAATGAGGCGCAATATCAAATGAATAATTTATAAATATTCTCAATACATCACCCTATGTGAAAATATATACGGAGATGTGAATGACACGATACAAGGAAGAATTTGCTATGATGCTTAATATCATAAGCTTGTATGTTATTTAATGATTTATATGAAGAACAATCATTAAATTTTTTGACAGGAATATATCATCGTGATTGTACTCGGGAATTCCAATTTTTCAATCAGCAAGTGTGTTGGTTTCACTATATGTTTAAGCTTCTGATTTACCTTGAAAACCACAATATCAAGGATGTCCTACATCTGGCGTACGGTAGAGCAATAGTATACTTTAGTGAAGCCGTTCGTGACAATCAACATGTTATCTTTTTTCAACAAGATTGGATTGGCATATATTTTGCTGCATAAATGTATTACAGACAATTTGCTGCTTAAGTTAATGCGGTATTATTGAAAATGAAAGTGCGTGCTTTAACTATTCAATTTGTATGACGTTTTTCATATTTCTAAAACTGTTTCTACTTAAAATTTAATTATATTAACATTCGTTCGGAGCAAACAAGCAATTATCAAGATTACTTGTAGTGCAGTGTTGTCAAATAGTATGCAATTCACTTGTTTTTCTTTCAAATTACAGCGTTACTCCTTGTGATGAGACAGACCTCCTGGGTGAGGAAGCACGATATGTATTTTACCAGCTGCTGGTAGTGCCATCCGTACGTATCTTCTATAACACTATGTATTTTACCAGCTGCTGGTAGTGCCATCCGTACGTATCTTCTATAACACTATGTATTTTACCAGCTGCTGGTAGTGCCATCCGTACGTATCTTCTGTAACACTATGTATTTTACCAGCTGCTGGTAGTGCCATCCGTACGTATCTTCTATAACACTATGTATTTTACCAGCTGCTGGTAGTGCCACCCGTACGTATCTTCTATAACACTATGTATTTTACCAGCTGCTGGTAGTGCCATCCGTACGTATCTTCTATAACACTATGTATTTTACCAGCTGCTGGTAGTGCCATCCGTACGTATCTTCTATAACACTATGTATTATTTAAGTATGTATTAAAATGATATGTGTGTTGTAATTACATGTCCTAACAGATGTCGCTTCATATCACAATAATACCCGTATGACAAAATATACTTTTACTTTTACTTTTAAGTTTAGATCAATAAACGTTAGAGAAACCCGAAGGGACATACATGCAACAAGACACAAAGCAAAGACAAACAAAACAACACACACACACACACACACACACATACACAGAAAACTAAAAAGATGAGCAACGCGGATCACACCACAAAAAACGGGGGTGAACCCAAATCCTCGCCAAGGGTGAGCAGTTCCTTTTCCTATAAGACTCCCGTCGTTAGATTTATGCAGTCATGTATAAATCTTGTCGGTGATAGTATTAAGTGATTACATGTATGAACGAGCATATGTAAGTGATTACATGTATGAACGAGCAAATGTAAGTGATTGCATGTATGAACGAGCATATGTAAGTGATTACATGTATGAACGGGCATATGTAAGTGATTTCATGCATGAACGAGCATATGTAAGTGATTACATGTATGAACGAGCATATGTAAGTGATTACATGTATGAACGAGCATATGTAAGTGATTACATGTATGAATGAGCATATGTAAGTGATTACATGTATGCATGAGCATATGTAAGTGATGACATGTATGAATGAGCAAATGTAAGTGATTACATGTATGAATGAGCATATGTAAATGATTACATGTATGAATGAGCATATGTAAGTGATTACATGTATGAATGAGCATATGTAAGTGATTTCATGTATGAACGAGCATATGTAAGTGATTACGTGTATGAACGAGCATATGTAAGTGATTACATGTATGAACGAGCATATGTAAGTGATTAAATGTATGAATGAGCATATGTAAGTGATTACATGTATGAATGAGCATATGTAAGTGATTACATGTATGAATGAGGATATGTAAGTGATTACGAGTATGAACGAGCAAATGTAAGTGATTACATGTATGAACGAGCATATGTAAGTGATTACATGTATAAATGAGGATATGTAAGTGATTACATGTATGAACGAGCAAATGTAAGTGATTACATGTATGAACGAGCATATGTAAGTGATTACATGTATAAATGAGCAAATGTAAGTGATTACATGTATGAATGAGCATATGTAAGTGATTACATGTATGAACGAGCATATGTAAGTGATTACATGTATAAATGAGGATATGTAAGTGATTACATGTATGAATGAGGATATGTAAGTGATTTCATGTATGAACGAGCATATGTAAGTGATTACATGTATGAACGAGCATATGTAAGTGATTACATGTATGAACGAGCATATGTAAGTGATTACAAGTATGAATGAGCATATGTAAGTGATTACATGTATAAATGAGCATATGTAAGTGATTACATGTATGAATGAGCATATGTAAGTGATTACATGTATAAATGAGCATATGCAAGTGATTACATGTATGAATGAGCATATGTAAGTGATTACATGTATGAATGAGCATATGTAAGTGATTACATGTATGAATGAGGATATGTAAGTGATTACATGTATAAATGAGCATATGTAAGTGATTACATGTATGAATGAGCATATGTAAGTGATTACATGTATAGATGAGCATATGTAAGTGATTACATGTATGAATGAGCATATGTAAGTGATTACATGTATAAATGAGCATATGCAAGTGATTAATTGTATGAATGAACATATTTAAGTGATTAAATTCAAGATAAAGATAACATACAATTTAGAAAGGAACAGAACAATACATCCCAAAAAGGATCAACAATACCAATATAATGAAAATTCAATAAAGAATAAAAAATCATGCATCGCGAATCTCCACGAAGTCATGCATGACGTAGATCTGTGAGTTCGTGGGTTAGTTGGTTACTTGATACATATTAGGAGAATACCTTGATTGTAATAGTTTATATATTGTATAGATTTTCATTGAAGAATGTCCATCATTTCATTAAAACATTATTTACATTTATTTCAGTTCATAGAATTTATTATTTTCTCCTTTTTGGTGAAAAGAAAGTCCAAATGGTTAGACAAATGTTGGTCTCGACCTGGTATTGTATTGTAAGTTTATGTAAATAATATTATCAAGGTTAAAAGGGGGAAATGCACTGTTCATGAACTAGACACATCTAGGACATTAAAAAGTAGGATAGTGTAATATTAAATATCTCATTATTGTTACACATTGCACCCCTCCTGCTTTATTCTTTGTGTTATGATCATCTGCCTGACAAATTCATTTATGTCAGACATCCTTACTAAGACGTCTTGATTTGTATTCAGTCCATGCTGATTTTTACATTTCAGAAAATAGAATTAACATAAATGCTTAATGGGTAGCATTGTTCTTCCCAATAATTAACCAAGAATGTCCATATGTAACGTTTGTCGACAGAAGTAGATAATAACGCTTAACTACAGCCAAGGAACCGTTCCATGTTCATTTTAGGGTATGATTTATTCTCATTCTTGAAGATCCTACTGTTACTATGAAATGTAAAACATCAATAAAAATCGCTGTTTCTTTACTTTAATGTGTGTCTAAGTGAAATGTTGGATAGTTTATCATGTCTATGTACTAACTTCATCATTTTTCATTGTTGCAGTCCTATGGATATATATGAGACTAGGAACAGATTTTCATTTGTCGCTGCATTTATAGCTATATCTCATCTCTGTTTTGAAGTAATCTTGGACAACAGACTGATCATTCAATTTTCTGGTGATGTAGGAGTTAAAGGTCAGAATAAATATTACTACACAACTATAGACATTATATAATTGATAATGATTGAAATACACGTCGCCTGTCGAACCTAGTATTCAATGATTACAAAATAAGACAGGATAAAACAGTACAATATTTACATTGAATAGGTAATACAATTAAAAATAAAATATATTACACCCTCGGAACAATTCCAAATTATACTCGGAAAATCATAGAACCAGAGGCAAATTCGATACCCTTAAGACATATATACATTATCACTCACTCTCCTAGCTTGTAACAGGCACCTCGATTAAAACAAATGGCGGATCTGTGCTATTTTATGGACTTAAGACTCCCCTCTTAGTGAAATGACGCGATCATATATGTAAGTAAAATGTCAACCCTGGTATATAACTGATGAGCAGATTGTTGAAAGGAGCGATGCTTCATGATCTTATATTTTAAGCATAATATGTTTATTCTTCGTGACACAGAAGTTGTCAATATGCATGATATTTGTTTTATGAAAGAGAGCCACACAATGCCATCGGAAGACATAACAGGGGAACAAAGGTCAACTTTTATTTCTTAATAAACAACAAGTATTTAGCACATTCAGATCTAGAATATTCAAATCCAATCAACTTATGAGTTAGTGGACAATCCGCAACACCATGAACTCACAAAAGCCAACTGCACCGAATTAAGTATCTTCTGCTCCAGTAATTTTTTCGCATCGTGTACTGTTCGAACAACATGAACATCTTTTCAGAAGGAAATCGAAATAAACAGCACACAACTTAGATGCTCATTTTCAACATAAAAGTATACCAACTCCCTACATAAAATGAATCAACTTAACACACAACGTAACGAATTGAACATCGTTATATTGTGGAACTCCACGAATTCACAAAAACCAAGATTCTGTTCCGGTTTTCATAAAGAGGTATCATGGCATGTCTCATTATAGAAAGCATTGTAATTTTCATGTGTCCCTTTATAGAACACATTGTAATTTTCATGTGTCCCTTTATAGAACGCATTGTAATTTTCATGTGTCCCTTTTATGACATATGTGCAGACAAATAAATAAAACTTGAATAATGTTTGTAATTAAATTTGAATATTTGTGTGATAAACATCATATTTTTTTTCTCGTTTCAGTTTTCGTTATATTATTATCAGTTATTTGTTATGGGTTAATTTTCTTTCCAATTTTTGCTTCCCTGACATTGAGATCAACCATTGGATATTTACTTGGATCTCTTCATTGTTGGGTATTGCTGTTTAAAGGATACAATGATACGTTTGGATGCCATTCGTATGTAAGCAGGGTAAGGAAATATAACACAATCTTTTCTTCATTCATACGTTAGCACCTGGTTTACAATAAGAGTAACACTCCTGATGCCAATAGTGGAGCAGTAAATGTGGACCCTTCCGGGGCACCTGAGTTCACGCCCGGTTTTTAGTGGGGTTCGTGTTGCTCAGTCGTGGGTTTTCTGTATAGTGTTTTATAGATCATTGTTTGTTCTTCTGTTCTTTTTCTTTAGGTCATTATTTTTTCTGTCTTTCTCTGATTTACAGCTTGTGATAACCCTTTTGGTCTCTTCAAATTACAAATGAAGAAAAATAACATAGAAGTATGAAGAAAAGTATGTATTCAAAATAATGGAATAAATTACTCCATCTACAATGTTAAAATTAAGACAAAAATAATCTTGCTTATTCAGCACTCACAATAGTCAATTTATATAATTAGACTTTACTACATATTAAAACATTCTAGATGCATCAGGTATAATATGATGAGTGTTGTTGAGTAATACGTTCATAGAAAGAATGCTCCGTCACAAGCGTTTTGATTATATCTCTGAACGTTGCATTGATGGTACAATAGATTGTTTAGAACACTGCTAAAAAAATAAAATAATAGAAAATCATACATTACATGTCTCTGTGGTAATACAACCTTTGGTTTCTCTACTCTTATCATAGCCATACCTAACTTAAAATTCAAATGAAGCCTTAAAATACTCACTATTTTTCAAGAAATATCGTACATGCACGAATATTTCCATGTGTGACTATAAACTTTAATCAGGAGAAAATACTGATTAAGATATAAAAATGCACCGAGGATGACATTGATAAAATGCTACATATTCTGAGTGACGTCATATCTGTTGTATTCACTGTCGTGCTGTACTAAGAGGATAGCAATATTTACCATGAAAATAGGTAAATGGCTACTTCTAATGCGAAATTATTCACAATGCTTGGGATAGTTTCAATAAAAGAAATCCCTTTATTTTCATTTTATTTAGCGTATCTAACGTATTCTCGTCAGGAACATTTTCATCTTTATTTCTTTATTTTGTTTCATTTTAGGGAAACCAGTTTTTATTATTTTTAATGGATACTCCAAAACTGATTGCTATTACGTATCTAGCGATTACACTGCCGATACGCTTCATCATGTCTCTTAAAGTTATCAGAAAAATATTCCCACAAATGCAAACGGAGCATAAAACCCAGAGTCTTGAGGAAATTAGAAATTCCCCACAAGGAAGACATGTAAGAAAATTACTACAGTATCCAATGCATATTGAGGAAGAAGAAAGGTATTTGTTTTTAATATCTACTAAATAGTAATACTATGATAAAGTATCATGCTTGTGTATTTTATTAAATGATACATTTTCTTCCTTTAAATTGTTTGGTACGTGTGTATATTATTTTCTCTCATTATGACGTCATTTTAACCCGCTGAACCAGTGGTGGAAAAATCTGTAATCCTCTAGAGGATTAAAATGTCTCGTGCCTCTCCCCGCATTTGACTCGTTTTACTCGTTTGACGGCTTTTGAAATAAAGTTCGTGTTAAATAATGGGAGAAACAAATTCTCCTTCAGTTGCCCATGTGGGTTACGATATTTCTCCACTCTCGAGAGTTAAATTAAAAATTTTAATTTAACTCTCTATATATGTTTGTTGTTTGTTATCAATCTATTTTTTTTAATTATATATCGATAAAAAAGGAATTGTCACATTAAAATATACAATGTTGTCGTTAAATGTCATTAGCCTTATATATCTTCATGTGTTATTTATTATTAAAAATTAGATTACTCGGAAACATATTAAACTACAAAATGCTTAGTCCAAGAATAAAATAAAACAGAGACAGCTGTAGCTTATTAATAAAATGCTCAGTTGAACCTGTAGAGGTCAGTTGGTTTTCCAGCTAGATTACTACAAGCATTTACCAACCATGCTATTGTTCTGAACATCATCATGGTTTCAACATGTGTCAAGGGCAGACGAAAATATGTACATATTTTTAGTGTTTTATGTATTAAGTGTCTGAATTGCCGATGTAGATCCAATTATGAAGATGTGGAAGATTGGTATCCCATTAAGCAGCTAAAAGCCGACATATTTGTATTGATGTACCAATACATCATCTAGATTTTCATAGTGTTCAATGATTTAAGGAGAGAGATGGTTGTATGTGGAGTTTATATTGGTGGCATTCTTGACCATCACTGTTGAAACATTCTTATTATAACTAAACATAGTTTTGATCATACCTGTTTGCTAAACCTAGCGATGATAAAGACTGATCACATTGCAATTGCATTGTATCACCCGAAATCACACATTGCATTGGAGACTATTTTATTTTATAAAAATATGCTGAACTTTCTGCCTTCCATAGTTTGTGTACCAAATAAGAAAATCTACATATTGAAATATGCATTGTAATTTCATCATTTTGTATTACAGTTCTGACGAAGGCTGTAAGTCTAAAGCATACAACGGTTGTAAAGGCTTATTAAAACCATGGATCTATAAAAACAATCCAGGTAGGTTTATTTCTTTTATTGTGATTCATGTTGTTCAATCTTCAGTTTTCTGTGTATTTGTTTGTTGACCATTGGTTGTCTCTTTTCATTTTTATTTTTTTGTCCTGTGATGTACGGCTTCTGATTATCCCTTTGGTATCTGCAAGCTTATACCAGTTTGGTACGGACAAATCATAGTTATAAGAGGAACATTGCTAAAACTGGCATTGAACATGTTAATGGAAACAATTTCATATCCTCCGAAACAAACAAGAGATAAGTACAAACTGATAAAGAGGTAACCTTGCATAGCAATTTGTATTGTCTTCCAGACAATGTCAATAGATATCAGGATGAAATGACAAATATGAACACCGATTCTCCATGCATTAGCCTATATTGGGCTTTGTAAAGGCTTGGAATTACACAAACAATACAGGTATACAGTAAAGCAATATAGTTTTGCTTCTTACAAAACATCGGAAAGATGTAAATTATATGTCTATCTCTTTATCTGTGAATTTTGTTTCAGTGGAGTTGTTTGTATATTTGTGACACTAAATGAAACAGGTGTGATTTGAAAAAAATGCTGATTAAGGAGGATTTTGTAATTTCGAAAGGTTTGCCATAAAAAGGTGGTATGTCCTTGGGGTAGATTCGACATGTTGTATATTTGTACATAATGATGATCATACTACTTTGTTGTACAAGATCGAAAATTTATTTCTGTATTTTTATTTCAGAATTCAAATACTCTGCAAGAATTCTGGCTATATATGTTGTGTGTTTCATTATCGTTTATAAGGTACGTCTAATATAAAATTAATAAAAGCAACAGATCACATAACCGTATACTATAATTTCTTAGGGTGGTACGCGGTTTTAATTTGCACGTTATCCCTGTGCATGTCGGGTATTTATCATTTGGGTACACATTTAGGCACCAAAAATTAACCTTTTTTTACAATAAAAACGTAGATATCAAATTTAATGCACACGACGCATTTCAGGAGTAACCTCTATCAGATCGGATAATTGGAAAGCGAAATAATTTTGCAAATGTTTTGATAAAAAATAAGAGAATGTCAAATCCACAGGACTGCAGATATGACTAGATGAAATACTTAATTGTGTCGTTACAGCCACTGGGTGTTGCAGTTACTGGTTCTCTCATCCAGTATTTTCCTATTACCTACGTACAGGTATTGTTCGATTATGATTGTTAGTCCTAATATTGTATATTTTTTTTTCGATTTCGATGATTCGGACTCGTATCAAACTATTGAATAACGATGTTGATTGAAATGTTGATAAACAATATTGTAAGTATTGATAATAACCATGGTGATGTGATGACTGTAAATATCCGGTAGTACACGTAGGCAATGAAAGGGGAAAGTGGGATTTTGTTTTTGAACAAATTAATGTTAAATATAAAATTGATATTTACCATTGCACAAATAAGATTTGATAAATATAAATCGTGAGCACATGGGTTCACCCCAGGTTTTGAGTGGGGGTGGTGTTGTTCGTCCTTTTAATTTTCTGTGTTGTCCTGAGTTATTTTATGTGTATTTACGAGATGAGGCATTTAGGGTTATGGGGTTTAACATCACTTTCAACAATAGTTAGAGCGGTATTTATGGTATTGCCTACCGACAAAATTTGTGGGCGGAGCTCATCATGAAAAATCCCTGTCCCCGGCGCCATAAAACTTGAGAATTTACTTAAGTCTGAGAATATTCTCAAATAAGGAAATACGAAATACTCAAATTTGATTGGCTGAGAACACAGATTTGAGTTAAAAAAGTTTGCACAGCAAAAGTTTAATGGCATCGGGGCCTGTTGATATGAACAGCATATTTATGAAGCTGTATGTCACATGACCAATGTGACCTAAAAGTCACATACCTCAGAAATTTGAATTTTCGAAGTGATTTTTGTAGTTTTTAGACTGATGGAGAATATAATTTTTTATAAGATTGAAGGTTACGTAGGGAGGAACACTAGTAACCATGCCTGTCAAATATTTTGCTCCAAAAGTAACTGTGAAACTATGTATCATTGTTTTTTTATCCTCGAGATAACCGAGTTCAAAATAGTGAACAATCTGAATGTCTGCTCCGCCCACAGCTATTTATACCCCTGGTCCCGGTTTAAGCTATATCATGGCGATTTAAGACATTTAAGTTGAAACGTTTTTGCTATAGACATCACTAGAATATATGTACTTCGTGCTTCCATGGATTTCAAACCTGCGTGATACGGCTAAAACAGTGGTAGAAATGGTCGGATGGGTGGCAGATTCGTCAGACAGTGAAGCCATGGAAACGGCTAGAAGAATAATTATAGTAGTTTACTATACAATTGACTCAATACGAGGTATGTTTGACGTTAAAGTATTGAAGTGTTGCATATACTGATATACATTACGTATTGTTACCGATACATAGCTAAAAACACGTAGATGTATATGCAAGTGCTCACGAGGATCGGGTAGGCTTAAGTTGAAATGATCGGAAACCACAAAATAATTGTTAATAATCTTACGAATAATGAAACCAAAGAACCTAAAAGGAATATTCAAAATCTGTTGAAGTCACTTATGACAGACGGAGGAGAACCTTTGTTTTAATGATAAATGCAATATTTTGGAATTTAATACATTGTATTTCAATAATAAATATATCTATTAAATCATGTCAGTGCTGAAACGCTAACTACTGGGTGGGGTGGAAGATACTCCCGGGAACTATTAGTCCACTGACAGAGGCATCGACACAGTGACAATAAGACAACGTAGATCAGTTAGTGTGCACGGCGCGTTTCTGTATGAATACTTATGGTCTTCGAGGAGGAATGATAATTACTGGAGGAATACAACTTAATATAATTGTTTTTGCACTGTTTCTCTAGAATATAGTTACATGTACAACGAAAGTAGGTTTGATATTAAAGTATAACAAATACTGCTACAAATTACGGAAACCCAATAATCCACCTCTCCATATAAAGAAACAGGAAGTACAGATAGTATTGTCACCTTGCATAATAAGAAGAGTTTGAAGATAGCAAAGGGATAGTCAGAATCCGTATATCGAAGAAGAACAGACAACACAATGGCCAAAAGAAAAAGTACAAAAGGACAAACAACGATCTACAAAACATACATATAAAACTACAGATCTAGTAACACGAAACCCACTAAAACAGGTGGTGAACTCATGTGCTCCGGAAGGGTAAAGAATGTTTTATGTTAAAATAAAAATTAGGATGATATGGGTCCTCTAAATCACTTCCTTTTTTGCATTGATCTTATCTTTTAACATAGCATAATGTAAGATGTGTTCACAGTGGACAAGTTCCATATATCTCTAACCCTTTGACCGACAGACAAATACAACGATGTGTTAGCTACTAAATACATTCATAACAGAAATTTGAGATTGTTGTAGAGTTATTTTAAAAGTAATGATATTATTTTGTTTCTTTCAGCATGTTTTATTTGTGCAACCATATTTGAGATAATACTTACAGTTTTACTAATATTTCACATGATATCTTCATACAGGTAATGTTCTTAATAAAACGTAGATATCAAATTGGGTGTTTAAATTTGATTTATAGTTAAGAAAATATGTTTCTTACGTCATAGCAATTTTTACATTTCTACTGTGAAAATGATTTGAATAAACGTCAGAGAAAACCAAAGGGGCAACCAATAACAGGCAATACAGAAACATTGGCAACATTGAGCACAATAAACAAAACACTATATAGATTAGTAATACGGGCTCCATCAAAATCCTGGGGTGAACCCAGGTGCTCGCAAAGGGTCAGCAGATCTTGTTTCTTATAAGATATCCGTCGTGTTACTCATAGTCCGGTAAAAGTCCTGTCGATGATGGAGGAAAGGAAACATTTACGTAAGAAATCCATTGCCATTTGAAAAATATATATGTACGGTAATATTGAAGAAGACAAGTCGTATATAGAATTGTCTTGTTTCACCAGATATCATTTCCTCTTTAATATTTCTTTATTGCCCCTTGTACTTGGTGTTTTATTTTCATCTTCCTTATCGTGATATTCATTTTCATTTATCTAATGTTAAACTGGATTCAGACTTTACTTGTGGAATTTTTTATTTGTAATTAATAAAAACAAATAGTTTTTATATTTACACTCATAATATCGGTTACAGAAATAAAACGTTTTAGAGTTTAACTTCACTGAAGTATTTAATGGTAATTTTTGTTTTGTGTGTGTCTTTCTGTAAGACTATGACTAGCACGAAAGGTCAGAGTAGGGACATTTTTCGTGATTTGTTTGTTAATGTGCAGTAATGTTCATAAAAACAGAACAAAACCTTTTTCAGGAAGAATCTTCTAGGTTTATACAAGGGTTCACATGAACATATTCCACCTAAGTCAGGAAGCAGTAATTCTAGTCTAATGGTAAGTTATCCCTTATTGCTAATGGTTATGTTATAGTAAGGGCAGTAACTCTAGTCTAATGGTAAGTTATCCCTTGTTGCTAATGGTTATTTTATAGTAAGCGCAGTAACTCTAGTCTAATGGTAAGTTATCCCTTGCTGCTAATGGTTATTTTATAGTAAGAACAGTAACTCTAGTTTAATGGTAAGTTATCCCTTGTTGCTAATGGTTATTTTATAGTAAGGGCAGTAACTCTAGTCTATTGGTAAGTTATCCCTTGTTGCTAATGGTTATGCTATGGTAAGGGCAGTAACTCTAGTCTAATGGTAAGTTATCCCTTGTTGCTAATGGTTATTTTATAGTAAGGGCAGTAACTCTAGTTTAATGGTAAGTTTTCCCTTGTTGCTAATGGTTATTTTATAGTAAGGGCAATAACTCTAGTATAATGGTAAGTTATCCCTTTTTGCAAATGGTTATTTTATAATAAGGGCAGTAACTCTAGTCTAATGGTAAGTTATCCTTTGTTGCTAATTGTTATTTTATAGTAAGGGCAGTAACGCTAGTCTAATGGTAAGTTATCCCTTGTTGCTAATTGTTATTTTATAGTAAGGGCAGTAACGCTAGTCTAATGGTAAGTTATCCCTTGTTACTAATGGTTATTTTATACTAATACAGTGTGTTCGCGAAACAGTATTTGAACTCCTCGATAATTGACAATCTAACAAAAGAATTTGATCGAGATATATTAATTAAAGGTGGACAAATTTCGAAGTACCACCCCCCCTTTTTCTCTCTCCATTCCAACTAATAGTGCAGATTTGGCAAATTCTTTATGCAATATTTTGGAATTCTATAATACCATTCCATGATGAATGTCCACTGAATTCTTCAAGTAGTAAACATGGTAAAATTGTACACCCTACCTACATAAACTATTTGACACAGATATATACTACCACATTGACATTTAGAGGGCACATTGTATAATATTTTATAAAGGTCTATGATGATTTTTTTATTCAACCATATGAATGATGTTAAAATTAAAAAGAAAATAAAAGCAACCTTCGTTCGTGCTTCACAAATCTGTTCCAAGTTACACCTGCGTTGTTTTCAACATCATTTCTTCGGAACAACGTACCATTTCTACTTTTGAAAATTAAACTACTGGAAGGACAATATATTTGTTCTTATATCCTTCTCCATATTTATTTTCAGGTAGGAACGATGCGATATACCGGATACCAAATCGGTTATATAATGTGGGGTAAGAATAACGTTAGTAATGGACCGACAGTCATTGCTACAATAGTCATCAGTAATGTAAAACCACAGATCATTTCAATGTACACCGACTTTCATTTCGATTACTTCTATTTCATGAAGCAGAGCAATCACAAAATATATTTCACTATATATTTTAGAAAGTAGAAAGCAGAATAATCACCCCGCTAATAAATTACACTAATTACATTCAGATAAAAGCATTGACTAATACTTAGACTGTTTGTCTCAGAACCATAACAATGTGATCAAGTTGACAAAATGTTGCTTCAGTCCAACTTTGTATGCTTCTCCTCATAATATACACGCGATACAATATTTGTGAAATAATATCCACGCACTCATTTGATTGATCAATGTGTTACATCCAACTGTCAATGAAAGTTTCCTTTTCGTTGTATCTCGATCTATGACTATCGGAATAATGACTATGGGACTAGTCACTAATTAGGAGATAAGACTACTAGGATTTCACAAGTTAGAAAGACTTAAGTAACGGTAGATACTGCTTGATTAATTTAGATGATAAATCCATATTAAATGAATGTGTTGATAAATCAAACCATGATATAGCTGAAAGTATTCAAACTAAACATCAATAAGGGTAATAACAAAATTACAGAACTCCGAACAATCTTCCAAAGGGAAAGCAAAACTCATAAGGATTCAAATCATTTGGATACGTGAGAAACATAAAATGAAAAACAAAAAAATTATTAAGATGTCGGAATAATTCCAAAATCAATATCTCAATCATAGAAAGGGGTGAAATATATACCCCTAACACACAAATACATGACTGCTGACCCCTAACACACAAATACATGATTACTGGCCCCTAACACACAAATACATGACTACTGACCCCTAACACACAAATACATGACTACTGACCCCTAACACACAAATACATGACAGATGGTTGGTAATATATACCCCTAACACACAAATACATGACAGATGGTTGGTAATTATATACCCCTAACACACAAATACATGACAGATGGTTGGTAATTATATACCCCTAACAAACAAATACATGACAGATGGTTGGTAAATATATACCCCTAACACACAAATACATGACAGATAGTTGGTAAATATATACCTCTAACACACAAATACATGACAGATGGTTGGTAATATATACCCCTAACACACAAATACATGACAGATGGTTGGTAATATATAGCCCTAACACACAAATACATGACAGATGGTTGGTAAATATATACCCCTAACACACAAATACATGACAAATGGTTGGTAATATATACCCCTAACACACAAATACATGACAGATGGTTGGTAATATATACCCCTAACACACAAATACATGACAGATGGTTGGTAACTATATACCCCTAACACACAAATACATGACAGATGGTTGGTAATTATATATCCCTAACACACAAATACGTGACAGATGGTTGGTAATTATATACCCCTAACACACAAATACATGACAGATGGTTGGTAATTATATATCCCTAACAAACAAATACATGACAGATGGTTGGTAAATATATACCCCTAACACACAAATACATAACAGATGGTTGGTAAATATATACCCCTAACACACAAATACATGAC
>MJUT01055002.1:186810-218352 GCA_002080005.1 Gigantidas platifrons
ATATATACCCCTAACACACAAATACATGACAGATGGTTGGTAATATATACCCCTAACACACAAATACATGACAGATGGTTGGTAATATATACCCCTAACACACAAATAAATGACAGATGGTTGGTAAATATTTCCATCAGTACCACATGAAGGTTTTTGATAAAGATATGTTAGTTAAACAAGTGCAGTCTAATAAAGCATACCTACAATCCTAAAAAAATATTACTCCGCTGTCTGTAATGGTACTTGCGGCAGGTCGGTGGTTTTCTCCCGGTACTCCGGATTCCTCCACCAATAAGACTGACCGCCACTATATGTCGGTGGTTTTCTCCCGGTACTCCGGATTCCTCCACCAATAAGACTGACCGCCACTATATAACTAAAATATTGTTGAAAGTGGCATTAAGTATCATAAACCTAACCCTAACCCGATCCTGAATCATATGATATCGTGATTTTCTATATAATAAATAGTTGGTTGTCAATGGAAGGGTGATTTAGAGTATAGTTTATTCCAATGCGATTTCAAATAAATGTATGTAATAATGTATTATTCATGTTGTTTTAGCATACATCATACAATGGTTTATATTCTTCTTGGTTTTTACGGCAATCAGTTTTATCATAGCATTATTTAGAGCTGAAGAAGGTTCATTGGTGACAGGTCTTATCGGTCAATTCTGGTAAGTAAATAACTTTGATAATATATTTTATAGATCCGAAATTTAATTAAAATATTTGCATGTTAGAACAGGTTGACGATAGAAATGGGTAAATGGAAAACGAAAAGACAATACACTGGCCAAAAGAGAGAGAGAGAAAAAAGAAAGAAAAAAAACTACACAGAAAATTAAAGATTGAGCAGCACGAATGCCACTAAACACTTGGGTGAACATGGTACTCCCTAAAGGTAAGCAGTTTCTGCTCCACTAGTGCTACCGTCGTGTGACTGTTAAAGGACACGGCATCATGTGATATATCAATATTACTTAATTGATTGTTGATTAATGTCAAGTGGGTACTATTTGAGTTATGTTTATAACAATTTTATTTACTCATATAGACCACAGGAAATGACACAAGTTTTACCAATTTATGAAGTCTTCTCTGTTATGTTGATTAACGAGAATAATTAATCAGTCTGTATATATATACAAGGGCGGGGAATGTTGACATATGTAACGGATAACCAACGCCGATCTTGCGAAAATAGTAATTTACGAAATGAAAGCTTAAACGGTGATTGTCAACAATTCCCCCAATATCAACAAAAGGATATCCACATCTCACCTAAACTCACTGAACATAAACATCAAGATCCTTGGTTGGGGCAGGCGCAAACATGTGGCGAGGTTGAAAATTGTGCAACAATTTAAGATGTGCTATTAGTATTCATAATATGGTAGCAGCTTCGTATTCTCCCAACATGAGCCTCAGATTAATGATCCTCCCAAGGACATTGCTATGTGTAGTACCCATCCACGAATAAGCAGATGACGCCTTGTGAACAGAGTCGTAACATTCCAACTGGAATACTTAAATCGATTTTTTTTTATATTCGAAAATTCTCCCGATTCCTGGAGGTATATAATATTGATTCTACAAGTGACGACACAACATATAACAATACTGTGTAGTACGTCATTAAAAAAGACGATGTGGTATAATTAATGTATTCAAATAACAATTGGTCACGTGACGAAGTTTCGATTCAATTAAACAGTGTTGATTATTCAATTACATACATGTGGAATGACATATACAATTAATAGTATTATACAATAAGAAGAAGGAAAGGCTCAACACCTTGTCAATATGAAAATTCCCACTAATATGGGTCCACAATGTTTCAAATAGATGCATTTTAAAATTCTCAGGTTCCCCAATTGAATCGCTTGGCAATATTGATTCTACACATATTGCATGCCATGTGAACCTGTGACTCGTTATTTCTTCTTTATTTTATTATTATTTATTGATTGATTGATTGATTGATTTATTTATCTATTTTTTAATTTCATTTATTTATTAATATATCTTTTTTGATTTTGTGATTTCTGCATCCGGATCATGTATTTGGTTGTTAATCTCTTCTGACTTAGGCAAACGATGTTCGTCCTATATTTGTCTAAGATTACGCATTGTAATACAAAATGTACTTCTTTACATATATGTTTTACCTATATTTGTAGGCCTGTACCTGTTACGACAGTGCTATTGATAATAGTACAGAGACTATTGGCTAAATATTTATTTCTGCAAGACAATGGAAATATTTTAGCAATTGAAAACAGGTAGTGTACAGAAACCGTAACCAAACAACGACGACAATTCATGACAATGGGGAAAATAATTATTCGATTGTTGTGGTTTTTATCCGAAAGGGGGTGGGGGTTCGTAGTGAAGGATATTGACTGTAATATATGTTTTCATTATATATTTAAGAACAAATTTGAAGGTGTTTACAGACACAATGATTGCAATATTTATTTATATTAGAGCTACCTGAGTTATTTTAATAGATGTTAGGAGGGTTATATAATGTTCCATTTGTTACATCTGATCTGAAAAAACAAAATGGAAGTGCAAAAAACAAAAAGTAATGTTTCTTTTTTTATTCTCTCCTTTAATGTTATCATAATATAAGAAAAAAATATATAGATACATATTTAAATTGATTTGATTTATTGTGCTTAACGCCACATTCAGCAATATTTCAGCTATATCATGGCGACCAGTTTTAGTGGTGGAAAAAGCCGTAGTACCTGGAGAGAACCACCGACAATGGGCAAGCAACTGGTAAACATTATCACTTGCGGCTGCGAGTCGAGTGCACCCTTTTTGTAATTTACAAAGCCGGGCGCGAACCCAAGCCGTATTGGTGATAGGCTTGTATGATTTGTTAGGTAATCCAACTACCTAACTCTTTGAGCCACCCGGGCCGTCAGAGCAAAATTGAAGGTGTTTACAGGCACAATGATTGCAATAGTTCTTTATATTAGAACTACCTGAGTTATTTTAATAGATGTTAGGAGGGTTATATAATGTTTCATTTGTTACATCTGATCTGAAAAAACAAAATGGAAGTGCAAAAAACAAAAAGTAATGTTTCTTTTTTTTTCTCTCTCTCTCTCCTTTAATATAATCATAATATAAGAGAAAAGATATAGATACATATATACATGTCTATTATATATGTATTATTGGTACCAACGTGTAATTCTAATTGTTAACAGTTGGTTTTTTTTTCTTTCTGTTGTAGGCGTGGATTTTTTCTGACAACATACTTTTCGTTTTTCTATAACATATTTTTGGGAGTTGTGTCATGTTTTCTTCGAATTGGAAAAGCCATCGTGATTGGAGCCCTTTTCCTCGGACGCTTAGATCACAGTACTCTTCCACGCCGTTTTCAGCTATTGGATCCAGGTAATAATTGAATTGTATTTCATTTATGAACAGAACAGAACAGAATACAAACGTAGTATACATTAAATAAATCATTGTATAATATACACATACGTAAACATTTCACTGAAGAGGTATACATTCATGCCATTTGATATTTGTTAGAGCACCCGAGTGCTAGTTTTGGTATATTTCGTGTAGCTCAACCTTTAGTTTTCTGTGTGAAGTTGTTTGTCTTCTTGTTCTTTTTAGTTTGACCATCGTATGGTTGTCGCACGATTGTACAGTGACACTACAAGTGATCGAACAGTGACATGACTTTGGTAAATGAACGGCAACAAATAACGTGATAGCGTGCACACAATGTAGTCTTCCTCAGAGTATTGTACAAATTTGTTAATTTTAATACAACACTTGCTATTTGTTTAAAATTCGTTTTTATTGAAATGTTAGATTAACTTATTACATACATAGTGTGTTGATGCAATACTCGGAGTGATATTGGTGCACTGAATAGACACGACCTTATACAAAGTCTTGTACCAACACACTATGTATGTAATTGGTATGTATCAACCAATTCGAATATCAGTCTGCATTTGTTGGAAATATTTATTGATTATTATATGGCATTTTTCATATCACATGTCATATCATAATATATTTATCATTCAATGCGTCTTTCTTCATATTTGTGAGAGCTCATCGTTTCCAGAAACCATGTAGCTTGATTTGGGATATTATGTCATATTATATCTATGTTTTTAGTGTGTATTTAGAGACATAATCATTATACAGTTACACTTTTATACAACAACACAAGATAATTCAATCTTTCATAAAGGAGTTCATCATTCGTTGCATAACGAGCATTTTCCATGTTTTCTTCGTAATGTAATCCATTTTGACAGTAACAGATGACGGCAGTAAACAACGATACATTAATAACGAAAACTGGTCGAACCGGAAAACGTGAATTTCGGAAGATAATTTTCTTTTCCAAAAAAGACAAAATAATTGTGAAAAACTAAATACTCCATTTTGAAAAATCCATATTACACCCCCATGTAATACGGATCAGGTTATTACATCCCTGGGAGATATGACTTGTTGCATTTCGAATTTATCACATATGCAAAATTAAACATATCTTGAGTAAGTATATGATAATATTCTCTATTACAACTAAGAAGACCCAATACGAATTTACAATTAAAGGTCATATGTCTATATTTACAGGATTTGATGCTTATGTTGGATTCATGCACATGGAAAATGCACATTTTAATCCGATGGGTTTGACTTTTATTGCATTACTACAGACGGCGATGAGAAAGGATTTACATGAAGGGAAAGACGAAGAAAGAGGTAATTCTTATGTTTACGTTTTATATAATAGAGAATGTTGATTGATCGAAGCGCAATTGAGCGAGTGAGCGAATGAGGGTTACTTAACGCTAAATGAACAATTATGCAGCTATAGGTTGGCCAGAACAAATTACATTTCAATGCGATGGTGGTGATATCCGCTTTGTAACTTGTCCGACTCGCTCAATACAATTTTTATTGTGATGACTCAAGGAAACAAACGGTCGACATGTAGACATGATTCTGCGCTCGGTCATATATTCGGAGCCAACCAAGTCTTTTCTCCTACCCGTTAATGCTGCGTGCTTAGCAGAGAAGCAACTAATACTTATTTTATCGTCTTTGGTTTGAACCAACAGAAACTCGAACCGGCTTGTAATTACAACACGGATGTGGCCAAAAAATCATAATTGCACAAACTACACTTATGATAAGATGTAAGATTTGTATTGCATACGACAGGTGACTGCTGACTTGAGATTCATTAGCAACAAATCCATATTTGTTTAATAGTTTGTTTGTTTTTGTTTGTTTGATGGTGTGTAACGCCACTTTCAACAATATTTCAGTTATATCGTGGCGATCAGTTTTATTGCTGTAGGAAACCGGAGGACCCGAGAAAAATACCGACCTGTCACAAGTCACTGACAAACTTAATCACATAATGTTGTATACCTCGCCCTGATCAAGATTCGAATTCACAGCATCAGTGGAGATAGGCACTGATTGCATACGTAGTTGTAAATCCAACTACCATACGTTCACGACCACCACAGCCCCCTAAAATAGTATATGCTTATTCTAATAACAATAAACAAATATTTGTAGATCATGATCGCTGTTTTGATTTTAATTTAGTTTACACAAACCGTTCAGAAAATAAATACGTCACATTAGCTCACAATTTTATGACTATTTCTATTAAATAATTTTAGAATTGGGAGAGCTTAAATCTTCGAAGAAAACCCCAAATTACGCAGTGGCTATTCGTTGGCAACTTGCAGGTATTCTGCATTATAATCCACAACTGCGTGTATTGAGGAAGAGTTTTCTAGATCAATTTGATGAACGGGCAAGAAAATTGAGAATTGCTAAATCAAAGAAATCATTAGAAGGACCTGTCATTTCAGCGGTAAGATGAATAGATTGATGTCCAAAATAAATACAAAAAGAATAACAAAGTTACAAGTAATATAACAGTCAAACAGAACAAAAGATGAATAGACTGATGTCCAAAATAAATACAAAAAGAATAGCCAAGTTACAAGTAATAAACAGTCAAACAAAAAACACAAAATCAAAATAAAACAAAAATCTGCAGGCATAGATAGATATGTGAAAAGTTGATTGTTGGTTGCCTCACGCCCAGAGGGATATATGTCATTCATATACAAAAGAGTTTAAAGATATCAAAGGGGTAATCAGAATCTGTATATTGAAGAAGAACAGACAACATAATGGCCAAAAGATAAAGCACAAAAGGACAAACAACGATCTACAAAACATACACATAAAACTAAAGATCGAGTAACACGAACCCCACTAAAAAATGGGGATGAATTCGGGTGCTCCGGAAGGGTAAGCTGTTACTGTTCCACTAATGGTACCAGTCGTGTTAATCTAGTTATAAACCTGGTGATAAAGCATGAATGAGGAAAGGACCTGAAAGTGTTTACGACAAGTAGAGCATATTCGTGGTCATTTTTGACATATGTTAATGTAAATTCATTTTATTTTTAGTAAATATGCCTTTCCTACTTTTTCAGTTGTACATGAAATTTTCATATAATTAGTTTCCTTTCATTTCAGGATATACCAGAGAAATCTGCAGCTGTCAGAGTTTGACTTTATATCGATATGACGTTAGTTATCTAACACCATATTTGTTCTTTTGTTTTTATATGTATGAAATAATTAATCATGTTTATATTTTACATAGTAATATAAGATACACAAACGTATATTGACGTCTTATCTTGTGAATAGATTATACATCTTTGTGTGTATTTTTAAAATTATATGCTATGACAAAGAAACGCCCATCTGTATGGTATGCTTATTGTATTTATATATCTGTTTATATATATATTTGACTTCAACCTTAGAGGGTTTTGCATTGCGCTGGGCATGGCCTGCTCAATCTTTAGTTTTTTGTGTAATGTCTTGTAGATCGTTGTTTGTCCTTTCATTCTATTTCTTTTGGTCATTGTATTGTCTGTCCTTCTATTTACGGCTTCTGATTACCCCTTTGGTATTTTTTGGTCATTGTGTTGTCTGTTCTTCTTCTATTTACGACTTCTGATTACCCCTTTGGTATCTTTTGGTCATTGTATTGTCTGTCCTTCTATTTACGGCTTCTGATTATCCCTTTGGTATCTGTTGGTCATTGTATTGTCTGTCCTTCTATTTACGGCTTCTGGATTCCCCTTTGGTATCTTTTGGTCATTGTATTGTCTGTCCTTCTATTTACGGTGTCTGGTTACCGATTTGCTATCGACGCGTTTCTAAAATAACCTTCAAGTTCACTCAAAGTCAAAACATTTGAAAGCCAAATAATTAAGATGTTTTGGGAGCAAGAAAACCAAAAGCCCTAATCAGAATAGCTAAAATTAGTTATGGTCATCTATGTCTAAGGGAGGAGTACCTTAGTTTTGATTATAATAACATTATTTATTAACTGTAGATGTCCTAAATAGTATAATTAATGAAGGTATGTGAACACTGTTTTCTTGTTTAAAAGCTAGGTTATAATCTAGATCTTTCTGAACACATTTTGCATCAACATTAGCCTAATGATTAGGATGGAGCCTTCAAAAGAATGAGATAAGACTTTGATTAAAAAACTAAAAAAGTAACGTTTTTTCTGGAGTCAGAACAAAATTTACAGAGACTGTAAGGGTAGCTTGGACTAAGAAGAGTTGACATTTCCGAACAGTCTTGACATCCCAGCTCCCAAACCAGAAAGCGACATTAACAGATAAGAATGAAAATCACTTTATCAAATTATGTGCCAATGATAGTAATATTCAGGAATGTATTGCTATAAACCTATAAAACTCTTCACTTGTTTAGATCTCAATTAAAATACATTGCGAGTTCATTTTCTTTATCTTGCAGCTAACAAAATGTATTATCCATCTATGTATCATCGTATAGGTTTCTAAGATTTGGTCGGGTGTATGTCCTTGGTACAATAGAACGGTATTATATAATCCCTTATTAAGAACATGGTTTGTTATATTCTTCACAACTAAGAACAAAGAAATCAAGCTTTCTGGTTGGTCGAGAGCACGTTACTGTGCTCTAAAACATAGAAAACAATGCTATATGAATTAAAGCTTCAAATCAAGATGGAGGAGGAGTGGTGACTACGTCCTAATATGTATTATTTATTGTTTGTATATATAATTGAAAAATGCACACTCAGTGCAAACAAGCAATCAATCAAGTTATCATGCAATTGTTTTTTTCTTTAAAGACATAATGTAATACAAACACCTTGAGATTTTTCTAATATATTTATATGATGTACAGAATCCATCTTCATACCAAGACATTCATCATTTAGAAACACTAAAAACTATACTGTTAGAAAATTATTATTTGAAAAAGATTTCTATATTGGTCTTCTCGACATATAGTGGATAAAACGCATTATGATTGGCATCATACTTTTTGACTTAATAAGCTGTTTAGCAATGGGCGCGGAACTCAAAAATAGTGCGATGTTTACTCCTGTAATACATGATAAATCTATTAAAACGGCGAGAGCGTTTTCCACTCAAAATGTAAGATCCTCTGGACTATGTGTTTATTTATGTTTATCAAATAAAAGTTGTATGAGTGTCAGCTACAAACGTAATGGTGAATGCAAGCTTTGTAACAGAGGATGGAACTCGTTTTGTACCATTTGTGAAGATGACCCTGGAGCAGTGATATACTCAAAGGTGAGTAGAACTCTTACAGATGTAAAATATAGTTCCTTATAACCACGGAGAAATTTTACCCGTTGTCACATTTGTTAATTTAATTTAATAATTTGATGAATTTCTTTACATCCGGTCCATAACTAAAGCTCGGTTCACACGGTAAGATTAATCGTATACTACAAATCATATATTATTTTTATAGTATACGACACCGTCCTTCACACATATCAATTAATCTTTTGGTTTTTTTTTAATAAAAATAGCTTCTTTCTAAAACAAAACGGCTCTCACTGATGAAGATAACATGAGTTCAGTCATATGCATTATAATTATTCTCGTTGATATATAAGAAGGAATCGGATAAATGGGAATCCTGCACCCAAATCGTGTTGGGTCCGTCCTTTTCTCTAAGGGCAAATGTATGACTGATTATATACGACAATTACGATTTAGTGGCTATAGCCGTATTTGTGACAGAAAAGGCTAATCTCTTCTGTTGTTCTCGTTCTCTATTTTGCTGGAATTCCTGTTGTCCATTTTTTTCAACAATTCTGTAGGTGTTTTGTAGATCATTGGTTGGGTTTTTCCTTTTTTCTCTTGATCTTTGTGTTGTATGTCCTTCGATTTATTCTGATTACCCCTTTGATATATGCAAACTATTCCTTTTCCTTTCCTTTCACGCATTGGATCATGAAAGAACGAAACGTTTTCACTTGTTACTTAATCCACTCTGGAAGGGCGCACACATTTGGTATAATATTAATTATATAATGCAGAAATAAAATACGTCTTCAATTTTCTAGCTTCTTGGGATTATCTACATACCGGCAACTTTTGTAATTATCTCCCTTTACAACGGTTTTTTTTAAACATATATTTTATGAAATTAAAGGACGCTTCTTTTCTAATAAAACAAAGTATACTTTTATGTTAAGTAAAGCACCATATAAATATGCAATAATTGTATTTGAATTTCGTATGTTGATATTTGGTGCGGACTGAACACTCATGACCGATCCGCGATGGAGGTAAGATTTCGTCATCAGCATCAAATAAATCATGAGGTGGAGAAAACTTGAGTAATTCGTCAAAATGACAAGTATCGCGGTTTAGAAATGTGTTCACGAAAAAATCATTTGTTTACGTTCTTTGCCAATTTGTAAGCATTAGAAGACCTCTCTGTTTTTACACATTGGGATTTTTAAACCATTGACTGTGTGGAATGTTTTATGATTTTGATATTTGATTTCAAATCTGTTCAGACATTGGTATTTTTTCCTTTTTGTTTAGTTAGTAATGTAGTGTCCAGTGTCAGTGGCCGAGTGTACATGATATTTGACATGTTATCACGTGACCTTCATATGTAATGAAAAAATCATAGACCTTTTACAACATATCTTTTTGGAATATGAAGATATAAGGGGCCGTCGTGGTCGTGATAGTATGGTAGTTGGATCTACAACTACCTATGCAATCAGCGTCTATCACCACTAAAGTTGTGAGTTCGAATCCCGCTCATGGCGATGTGTACTAGATGTAACATTAAGTGATAAATGTTGTCAGTGACTTGCGGCAGGTCGGTGGTTTTCTCCGGGTAATCCAATTTCCCCCACCAATAAAACTAATCGCCACGATATAGCTGAAATATTGTTGAAAGTGGCGTTAAACACAATAACCATGGCCATGAACATCGATAAGGTAACATATATATCAAGTTCGATGTATGAAGTAGACCTAGCTGTGTATGTGGTGTTCTTTATTTCAAGCATAATGGAATATTTTTCTTTTAATTTTAAAATGGAATGGCAGTAAGTAAAAATAAAGGATCGGACGAGAAGAGGTTGGTACCCAAATGAATGCCTACTGTCTGTTGACGATCACATCTACGTTTGATGATATCAGTTTCAGAGAACTATTTGTTAGAACCAGAATGGTGTTTTACAAAATCAGTTTTGTCCCTTCTTAAAACAAGGTCATTATTCTATGCAACACGTTTCAAGCAATTCTTTTAATCTGCCTTTAAACATTGTGAAGAGAATAGTTGTGTAGAGGGTACAGAAGTCAAATGTTTTAGTGGGGTTCGTGTTGTTTATCATTGTGTAGAGAATAGTTGTGTAGAGGGTACAGAAGTCAAATGTTTTAGTGGGGTGCGGGTTGTTTATCATTGTGTAGAGAATAGTTGTATAGAGGGCAAAGAAGTCAAATGTTTTAGTGGGGTTCGTGTTGTTTATCATTGTGTAGAGAATAGTTGTGTAGAGGGTACAGAAGTCAAATGTTTTAGTGGGGTTCGTGTTGTTCATCATTGTGTAGAGATTAGTTGTGTAGAGGGTACAGAAGTCAAATGTTTTAGTGGGGTTCGTGTTGTTTATCATTGTGTAGAGAATAGTTGTGTAGAGGGTACAGAAGTCAAATGTTTCAGTGGGGTGCGGGTTGTTTATCATTGTGTAGAGGGTACAGAAGTCAAATGTTTTAGTGGGGTGTGGGTTGTTTATCATTGTGTAGATAATAGTTGTGTAGAGGGTACAGAAGTCAAATGTTTTAGTGGGGTTCGTGTTGTTTATGTCGTCATGTATTTCAGTTCTGTTTTGTATTTACCATTTATATCCTCCTTCTAATTAGAAACAAAATCATCTAAAATGCAACGTCAATAAAGGATTTAAAACCTAACGTTGTGAAATCGACACTGCTCAGGCGAGGTACACTCGATACAACATGACCGCCATGATGTAACTACAATATTGTTGAAAATGGCGTTAAACACCATAAATTAAACCAAACTACTTCTTTTATTAACAGGAGACCAGCGACCTTTGTCAAAATGGTGGATCACCTGATATAAACAACGAATGTGTATGTTATGATGGATATGTTGGCGCCAACTGTGAACGAATTATGACAGGTAAGACAGCGATGTGAGAACGAGGTCGACAAACACAATCAAAACACAAGTGTGAACAAATTATGACAAGTAAGATCACAATTTCAGAACGAGGTCGACCAACACAATCACAATACAATTATGACAAGACAAATATGTCAGGTGGGAACACATTCTGTGATAGAATTATTACATGACCGCAACACAAAGTTGTAATCACAGCCCAGTGTGGACAACATTATGACATGACAACAATGTAAGGTGGGATCACTGACCTGTATAGACAGAGTTAACATAGCCACAATATAAGATTGATATTCCTGACCAGTGTAGACATAGCTAGGATACTTTTGTTGGTGGGCTATTAGTACCCGAGGGTATCATCCTCCCAGTAGTAGTGACTCGGCACTGACATGGTTTATCAGACATATTTTTAATCGAAATCTACAGTTCCTGAATCATGTCATTATTATTAAAACTTAGGTTATCCTCCCTCTGCCATAGGTGACCTTTTCGATTTTGGCTATCCTGTTTAGGCCCATGATTTTCTTGCTTCAAAAGATTTTAAAATTATTTGGCATTCAAATATTTTGGCTGTGAGCGTACCTGATGAAGGTCATTCAGGAAACGCGTCATGCGCACTAAATTCGATATCTCCGTTTTTATTATAACATGAACACAATATTAGGCCGGAACTCGCTGAACAGAATAGACAGAATTATGACATGACCACAATATAAGGTCAGATTAACTGTTCAGTTTAGACATAACAATGACAATATACGGTCATAAGCACTGGCCAAGTCTTGATTGATTGATTGATTGATTGATTGATTGATTGATTGATTGATTGATTGATTGATTGATTGATTGATTGATTGATTGATTGATCGATCGATTGATTGATTGATGCTATATTCATTAGCAGCATTTTAAATAATGACTGATTGTATGTTTGTATTCCCGTGTTGCATCCTCATTTAGCCTACATCTACTTCTCCAAAGTAATAACAACCGTCAACAAGATGAAGATTATGTTGAACAATAATCAATAAAGCAGTCATCATAGAAACGTTGCTTTATCATAATGCCGGGTAAAACATGTACACAATGCACGTCTGACGTTGGATACACATTACATCCTATATAGTCGCCATGATATAGCTGAAATATTACTGAAAGGGGCGTTAAACAGCATCCTATATATCTGGATGACCCTTTAACACAGGTCAGGTCTCGCCAGACGGAGAGATATTTTCATACAACAAGCTATATTTAGAGTCATCAAAATTTAGAAGGGTATGCATACTGGAAAACACATTTACTTATTTCCACCATTTAAAGTGTGAAGGTAACAAAGGGGTAGCCAGAAACCGTATATTGAAGAATGACAAATAATAAAATGGCCAAGAGAAAAAAGGACCAGCAATGATCTACAAATCACTACAACGAAAAGCAAAGATTGATCAACACGAACCCCATAGATCCCGTAGGAGCTTTCTGTTACAAACTGGTGGCATTCATCGTGTTACTCTTGTTAAACATCCGGTATCGTGTTACTCTTGTTAAACATCCGGTATCGTGTTACTCTTGTTAAACATCCGGTAATAATTCATGAACAATTTATATCAACGGTATATGGTCCATATTAGTGAAGATGGCCACCTTCATGACTGTTAATCATCAATGTTGTGTTTATTCTGTTTGTTAGTAACTACGTGACGCTATTTATTATAATAAGTTCAGAGTTTATATATGACAATTACAGATAAGACATGTATAGTATCTCTTACTAGTGAAGGGCTTGTCTACGAAGTACCAATTTCACAGCTCAATAGTAAATAAAGGTTAGACAAAATCGAACGGGAAATGGACAATACAAAGATACAGGCAACATTAGACAGAAAGAACAAAACAAACAAATAAACACAAAACACTACACGGAAACTAAAAATAAGAACAACACTATCAAGCGAAAATATTTTTAACGTTAATCTCGTAACAATATACAATATATTTATACGACCATTTTCAATGAAAATCAAGAGCAGTGGATACCACATGGAAAACTAAAAAGACGAGCAACCTCTATAAAGTGAAAATATTTTTATGTAAGTAAACGTTAACCTTCTAACATATATATTGATAAGACAATTTCTCATGAAAATCAAGCGCAGTGGACACAGAATGTCTTCATCTAATTAAGCATAAGCATACTAAAATACAGAACGCAAATACAGTCATTAAGATTAAAACGGCATTGAAAAGAGCATCGTTACATTGTTTCGTTCGTTGCCAATATTACTTTGCTCGATTTAATATACATCCATACACAGGACAGTTCCATTCTCAAATGAAGACAATCACTCATGATCAGATCAAATTTAAAACAATATATTTTTAGACGACTATTTATGTCATTTATCTTAATTTTCAATATATAAAAATTACTTTAGGTTGTGATGAAGGAAGTATGCGATCTTATTATACCGGATCTAGAGGGATATTTTATATTCAACCTCATGGAGCTCCAAGTCCTTTTCCAGTATATTGTTCATTCAAAGAAATTAGAGCTAGAACGTATATACAACGTCATTACGGCACTGGATTAGAATTCAACCAGACCTGGCTCAGATACAGAGATGGGTTTGGAGACATGTTTTCTACAGCTGAACAATTCTGGCTAGGCAACCAATATATACATTACATTACATATTACAGTTTAACTTACACATTGGTATTTGAAATGGGCAACCAAGACAGAAATGAAGTAAGACAGCAAGAGTATAATGAGTTTGTCGTTTGGGGAGACGAATCAGACTTTATGTTCTATTATCTAAATACACCTTCTATACCATTATCGGGCCTACCGGCATTAGGCGACTGCTTGTTTTACGTTCACGGCAGTCCTTTCTCTACATTTGACAATGTTAACGGTATAGGTTCGTATGAATGTGCAAACGTACATGGGAGTGGTTGGTGGTTCGATTTTTCGCCGAGCAACTGTGGTTATTGTAACCCGAATTGTGTCTTAGTTCAGTCTAATGACGGTCGAAGAACTGGTGTTGATAATGAAGTGTTTTGGACAACTGATATGGCAGACTGGTCACCATGGTATACTGAAATGTGGCTTGAAGCGAGAGGGGAGGTCTGAATTATACTTCCCACAACTGCATGGATATTTCACGAGATTGTATATCTACGTACTGTGGCGTGGTGCTTGGTTTTACCTTAATATTTCTTTAAAGACAATTTGTTTTATAAATGTACACATGTATTAATTCATGTAAAGTCAATTAAACGAATGTCAGTTTTATATATAGAAATGAATTTTACGTTTTGTCGCCATAGGTTTACAGGAACATGACATTGCTTACATGAGAGAGAATATTTATTGACTACTACATATCGTGGAAAACATTTAATTTTAACGCCCCCGCCCCACTCCCCTCCGCTCCCCCAGGACTAGACCCAAATAGACCTTGTCATTTATTGGTATACAATTCAATTTTCGCATCACAATGATACAATGGCCATGGGTCTAAATATGTGCTAACCTGAATATATATAAATATCACAATAACGTTGTCTTTAATGTTTGGAATCCGGGGCATGGACACCATATAGTCTTGTATCTCATTCACATCAGCATAAGTCTTCATTCCAATTACGACTAGAGGAACTGCTGTTTTATTGCACTAAAACATATTCATTTTAACATTTAAAACATATATATACAACTAAAGATCGAGTAACACGAAACCCACTAAAAACCGGGGGTGAACTCAGGTGTTCCGGAAGGGTAAGTAGTTCCTGCTCCACTAGTGACACCCGTCGTATTAATCAAGTTACAAACCCGGTAATAATTCGTGAATGAGGAAAGGACCGGGAAGTGTTTACGACAAGTGGAACATATCCGTGGTCATTTGTGACACAGATATTCCAAACGGTCAACCAACTCATGGTGGTGGCAGTAAAATTTTCGAAGTGTTGACTTAACTTTACCAAAAGAAGCCCTTGGTTCAGTAACTTCCTTGTTACCAGCAACCCTCTATCAGGAACCACAAGCTCTGGAATATCGTATCATCTGAGAGATATATACTCCATATGGAGGTGCTGCTGGAATGTTGCTACATATAAATGGAAAGTTCACACTGGGAAAATTGAAATCATCTCTTTTGTCGTCAAGTTTCGTTCTTAACCAACCCTCACTGTCGATTTCGAGGTGTAGGTCAAGGTATAAAACAGACCTATCTGTATCTATGGTATCCTTTATTTCAAGCTCAATGGGATAGATGCGATCAACAAAATCACCAAACCTAAATTAAAGGATCGGGCTAGCTTCTTTTCGTTTTTCTTGAGAGGTCCCTGTATGAAGTCTGCCTCATACGAATAAAGGAACAAGTCGGTGAGAAGAGGGGTCATATTTTGTACCCATAGGTATGCCGTCCACCAAACATAACAAATATGTTGTCAATCAAAACCTCGAGCATGTTGAAGATATCAGTTTCAGATAACTTTTTGGTGTACAAAATAAGATCTGTCTCTTCCTAGAACAAGGTATTTGTATCTACGCTGGCCATTCGTTTTTATGTTGGACCACTCCCTTACTTTGTCCTTCAGCTTAGAGTGAGGAATAGTAGTGTAAAGGGTAGAGAAGTCAAATGTTTTAATATTATTGCAGGAGGAGAGGAGCTAGATTGTATGTACTCTGACAGATCTTTAGAGTTCTTCAGAATCCACATCTGATTCACACCACCTCTCGAGTGTCACAGTAGCCCGGTTTTTACTGCCAATAGAATACATGCTAATAATTTGGAAAGAGGTTTCGTGGAGCATTTGGCAGACCCAGGAATATAGCGCTGTTTGAAAGGACACTTGTGTAATTTAGGAATCAATTAGAGTGATGGTACATCCAGTTCTTCATCTTTGGTTGAAATTCCAAAGGAACATAAAACAGACCTATGATTGTCTAGGATTTCTTCTTTCGTATGTGTCGTCGGGGTATAGGTAGGGTTGCCAAGTGAATTGTCAATACCTAATTCCTTTATCAAGCAGTCTATGTAAAGTGATTTACACACAAAAACAATATTGTTAGGGGCCTTGTCGGCGGAGACAATACCATATTTGTCATGAAGGAGACACAGGTGTTTAGCAACATTTGGGTCTTTAAAGATTGATGTAGAGTGAGTGCTCATAGACCCACTGTGTTTGTTTTATTCTAATCTGTATTAGCTACATCACACTCTTCACCCATTCGGGCCATGGTTCTAAATATGTGGTAACCTGAATATATATATATATATATCACAATAACGTTGTCTTTAATGTTTGGAATCCGGGGCATGGACACCATATAGTCTTGTATCTCATTCACATCAGCCTAAGTCTTCATTCCAATTACGACTAGAGGAACTGCTATTTTATTGCACTAAAACGTATTAATTTTAACATTTTAAAAACAAAATTGCACCAAATAATAGCTATCAGGGTATTTCGGGAAATTCATTAAGTAGAGTTTGAAGATACCAAAGGAGCAATCAGAAACCGTATATCGAAGAAGAACAGACAACACAATGGCCAAAAGAAAGTATAAAAGGACAAACAACGATCGACAAAACATACATTTACAACTAAAGATCGAATAACACGAACCCCACTAAAAGCCGGAGGTGAACTAAGGTGCTCCGGAAGGGTAGGTAGTTCTTGCACCACTAGTGGCACCCGTCGTATTAATCAAGTTACAAACCCGGTAATAATTCGTGAATGAGAAAAGGACCGGGAAGTGTCTACGACAAGTGGAACATATCCGTGGTCATTTGTGACACAGATATTCCAAACGGTCAACCAAGTCATGGTGGCGACAGTAAAATATTCGAAGTGTTGATTTCAACTTTACCAAAAGGAACCTTTGGTTCAGTAGCTTCCTTGTTACCAGCAACCCTCTACCAGGAACCACAAGCTCTGGAATAGCGTATCATCTGAGAGATATATACTCCATATGCAGGTGCTGCTGGAATGTTGCTACAAATAAATGGAAAGTTCACAATGGGAAAATTGAAAGCATCTCTTTTGTCGTCAAGTTTCGTTCTTACCCAACCCTCACTGTCGATTTTGAGGTGTAGGTCAAGGTATGAAGCAGACCTATCTGTATCTATGGTATCCTTTATTTCAAGCTCAATGGGATAGATGCGATCAGCAAAATCACCAAACCTATAATTATTTAGTGAAAGGACATCATCTATATAGCGGAACGTGAAATTAATGGATCAGGCTAGCTTCTTTTTGTTTTTCTTGAGAAGCCCCTGTATGAAGTCTGCCTCATACGAATAAAGGAACAAGTCAGTGAGAAGAGGGGCACAGTTTGTACTCATAGGTATTAACTACTTCACACTCTTCACACATTCGGAAAAAGTATCTAAGTCCTCCTTTTTAATGTTTTTCCCATTGTCTGGCATGATCCTCGACGGAATCCATAAGTATGTTAAAGTTGTGTTTCCGGTTTATGGATTTAGGCTCACCATAGTTAGGCCCTTTGGCGAACACCTCTCGTAGAAAGGTGTTGTTGATAATTTTAAGGTCACCAGTTATAATATGGAATAATATATTTTTAAATCCAATTGGTAATAGTGGTGTCCAACACATATGTTTTTGTTTTGTTTTTCTTCGTCTTGTGTGCTCTATGTTGCCAGTTTCTGTGGGCTGTCCCTTTTTTATTGCCTCTTCGGTATTCTCCCACGTTTATTATGTCACAGCCATTGTTCTCCTGGCTTCAGAAATGCATTGTTGCTATTTATTCCTCTAAATAATAATACCGAAGTTGGAATTCAAAATATTCTAAAATCCAATTGTTCCATGTTTCAGTTATTCCTCGTTTGGTTCTAGAAATGTATGGTTGTTAGGTACTGCTATTCGTCCATTATCTTTATCAAAATTAGAATCCAATTAATTTAAAATCCAATTGAACATATATTCTTCTTCTGGTTCTATAAATGGTCCACTGTAAGATTGCTAGGTACTTTCCAAAACATTTCTGGTTTTTAAGAATATTTACCCAAGTTGAATTTCAAATATTTTACAATCCAAACCAGGAAAGTGAGCGGTCAAGTACAGTCAAACCTGTATTAAGAGGGCACAATTGGAACAAAGAAAATGTGACCTTAAAAGACAGGTGACCTCTTAAAAGAGGTTCAATTTATATGAAATGTAATATAACCGGAACAGAAAAAGGCGACCTCCTAATGCAGGTGACTGCATAATAGAGGTGGCCGCATGGGCAGGTTTTACTGTATAACTGTGTTAGAGGTATCCATTTTGTCTCTTACTATGAGTTGTCATTTTGAAAATGTTCCAAAAGTGTAGTATTTTCTGTGTTTAATTTCATGGTTCTTACGGTGGGGTAGGTTTGATAGTCTTCCAGAGGATTACTGCTAAAATGGAAGCTACACAATCTCGTCTTGTCATCATTCATGACTTGTCACCACGTTGGTAGCAAGAGTAACACGATGGGTGCTACTAATGAAGCAGGAATCCCTTACCCTTTCGAAGCACATGTGTTCATCGCCGGTATTTGGTAAGTTCGTGATGATCAATCTTTAGAGGGAATTTGGCCTATAAAACTAATTTAACCACACCACTTTTTATTGAAATGGCCGTTGCATGACAGGACGGAGAGCGGTCATATAAATGTATTTTAGGGATATTGACTTTGCTCTGTTTATACGATGATTTGATTTGTTTTTGGATTTGTTCCGACAGTGTGGTATGTTTTGTTTGTCCTTTTTCTGTTGGTCATTGTATTGTCTATCCTTTATTTTACAGCTTCTGATTACCTATTTGATATATTCAAGCTTTCATCCCAGGACATTAATCAAAGTTGGAATTCAACTATTTTGACTTTTCAATTCATGTTGCATATACTCATCACATAAAATTTGTCTACTGCAAATTACAAAAACAATTTAGTCCTAGACAATATATGAGGTATAAAATGAAGCACCTACTATACCTTGATATGACAGTTCAAACTCACAGTGATAACACTATGCTCAACCCGTGACCATGAAACACCTACTATACCTTGATATGACAGTTCAAACTCACAGTGATAACACTATGCTCAACCCGTGACCATCTTTAATACATATTTATATACATGCATATTCTTGAAATATAAAGTTTATGTGTAAATGGCATAACACTGAGGAGAATGTGGGGCTTGCATTGGTTTATATTGTGTTATCCTGCAAAAAAACCCAGCATTATTCCATTTACGTTTATATTTTGAATTAAATAATAAAATACTTTACAATTATCCCTTGGTTGTCTATTTGATATTCTCTATCAACAGGAAGTGAACTTGATTTATAAATAGTTTTCCAAAAGTTTTACAGGTAACATGTGACAGTGGTACCCGAAACGCTATAATTTAGTCAGTGACAGCATATAACAAAAATGAATCCAGTCAGTCCAATTTTACTGCTCATATAGAACACGTGCAGGATAAATTATAATTACGGAGTAACTGGACCTGATGACAAACAAATTCTGGTAAAAACTAAAATATTTAAAGTTGATTTTAATTGATCAAACATGGCAGCAAATTCCAGAAAACCGTTTGTGTTCTTACGAGTCTCTTGTGGGTGAGTGAGTGAGTGAGTGAGTGAGTGAGTTACAACACCATATGGCGTCATATTTTTTGTGTTCAATGGTTGGAGACGGATAATGGTTGTTCATTGTTGATGTTGTTTGCATTGTTGACAATCACCGTTTCAATTCTCTTTTCATAATGCTCCAGAATACAAGCTCATGTCGTGTATACCTTGACAAGGGTGGAATTTCAACTCAACATCTAAAGTTGTGAAAGACATAGGTTAATCCAGGGACTTTTGGCAAAACATTTACCTTTTTTCTTCAAAATGTTGGTCTAATCTTTTCTCCTATTTTAACCAAATCTAGCTCTCCAATTAGAAAAGTATCGATCGGTCTCTGTATGCAACGACTTTTTAATCAAATCAAACTTTATTAATGACTATTTTGGGAATGCATTTTGTAGAAATAATTATCAATTTTATAAACATTGACTGCTATTATTCGATTTGAAATAAAGCATGTGGAACAGGAAGTGCTTATACTTCCGGAGCACATGAGTTCATCCCCAGTTATTAGTAGGTTCGTGTTGCTCGCTCTATATTTTTCTGTCTAATGTTTTGTAGATGATTGTTAGTCCCTTTGTCCGTTTTCCTTTGACCAACGTCTGTTCTTTTTCGATTTACGGTTTCTGATTTTAATTTTCGTATAGACTTTTCTTATGACTGTATGCTATCTTTTGTTTTTGTAGAAGGGGGATCAAACTGCATTAATAAGCATGACCCTATTGGGTATGCATTTTGTAGAAGTAAATGTCAACGTTATAAACACTGACTGCTACCATTAAATCTGAAATAAAGCATGCAGAGTAGGAAGAGCCTACCCTTCCGGGGCATCTGTGTTCGGCCCCAGTCTTTAGTGGGTTCTTGTTGCTCGATCGATAGTTTTCTGCTTAGTGTTTTGTAGATCATTGTTTGTTCATTTTTTCTTTTTATGAGCTTGTATTCTAGAGCACTATGAAAAGAGAGTTTAAGCAGTGAACCACCATCACTCACTTCAAACCATTGAATACAAAGAGACGACGGCGTATGGTGTTTGGAATCCAGGTCTTGACTTGAGACAGAAACAGGGATGTGGCGTGCCAATGCGATTAATGGAACCCCAATCCTTGCTCTCTTAAAATTGTATGTCCAAAGATAATACAGATATAAACAAACAATACTATCACACACTATCGCAAAATTGGCAGCATAAATCTGGACAGTACAATAGCATAGTAATAGCTAACTGACTGCTAACTAACTAACTAACTAACTAACTAACTAACTAACTAACTAACTAACTAACTAACTAACTAACTAACTAACTAACTAACTGACTGACTGACTGACTGACTGACTGACTGACTGACTGACTAATCTGTGAGTTAAAAACCATTACTCTTGGGATAAAAAAAAATCATAACTGATGCATGACAGTAAGCTACCATAACTGACTTCCATCAAAATTAATAAATGATTCAGAAAACAACTTGACAAGAAGAGATTGATGATACCAGAGAGGTAAAAGGCATTTAATAAACGTTAGAAAATACAGAAGGGACGATCAAAAATGGACAATCAAGAGAAACTGGCAAAATATGGTACACAAGACACAAGTCGAAGACAAACAAAATAAAAACACAGCACAATATGTGTTGGACACCACTATGCACAAGCAAACACAAATAACGTAAATACGACATAAGCCCGCCTATAAACCGAACATCGTTTTCGTGTGGACATCGTAACGGACGTCACAACACGGAACTCAGAGCGTAAATACAACACATAGAATTGCATTTCTGCTTTTCTAAGTATTAGAATGCAACAGATCGTTAACGATGATACCCCCGATTATCTGAGTGCTTTGCTGCCGCGGACTGTCAACCAGGCAAACAACTATAACTTACGAAATGCAAATAATTTCACTTTTCCACGGTGTCGTTTGACCCAATATCAAAACTCCAGCCAATATTCATCTCTGGAATAATTTACCTCAATATATCAGAGAATCACATAAAAATTGCACACTAAGAAGAGTTTGAAGATACCAAAGGGGCAATCAGAATCTGTATATCGAAGAAAAACAGACAACACAATGGCCAAAAGAAAAGGTACAAAAGGACAAACAACGATCAACAAAACTTACATATAAAACTAAAGATTGAGTAACACGAACCCCACTAAAATCCGGGGGTGAACTCCGGTGCTCCGGAAGGGTAAGCAGTTCCTGCTCCACTAGTGACACCCGTCGTGTAAATCTAGTTACAAACCCGGTGATAGTCATGAACGAGGAAAGTGTTTACGACCAGTGGAACATATCCGTGGTCATTTGTGACCCAAATATTCCATAACGGCCAACCAAGTCGTGGTGGCGACGGTAAAACTTTCGAAGTGATGACTTCAACTTAAATAATAGGAACCCTTGCTTCAGTAGCTTCCTTGTTACCAGCAACCCTCTATCGAAGAAATCCTGATAGGAACCACAAGCTCTGGAATATCGTATCAACTGAGAGATATATACTCCATATGCAGGTGCTGCTGGAATGTTGCTACATATGAATGGAAAGTTCACGATGGGACAATTGAAATCATCTCATTTGTCGTCAAGTTTCGTTCTTAACCTCCCCTCACTGTCAATTTCGAGGTGTATGTCAAGGTATGAAGCAGAAGTATCTGTATCTGTGGTATCCTTTATTTCTAGATTAAAGACTTAATACACCTCCTAAATATTTTTCGTTTGGTTCATGCCAGTATTCTACATACACGTTTAAGACATTATTGCAGTAGCATCAAAGGTGACCTTTTTAGATGTAATCTGATCGATTCTTGTTATGGTAACTGTGTTAATTATGTGGAAAACAATGAAAGCTACTTCTTACACTGTAAATTGTTTATAAACCAGAGAAATATAATGTTGAGCATTATTAGAGATCTTGGGTTAGATATATCCATTAACAATATATATTGTATGGAAATTTAGATTTTGCATATGATGTCAACTGAACACTTTTCGCAGCTGTTCACAGATACATAGTAGACTCTAAAAGATTTGTCTAATGTTTATATACTCCTAATTCCTCTGCCAGCAACGACTCAACATCAATAACAATATATCTTGCAGTATTATGTCATTTTTCTCAAATGATTATGAACGAAAAAATGTTATGTTTTTGTAATATATTGGTTTTTTTTAACGATTTATATGTAACGGAGAAGACCTCGTAAGTTTATAAATTGTGCCTGATCCATTGTCTGTACAATTGCTTGACAATGAAAGATGTTTAAAGTAACAGATAATTATTGGCGGAGAACCATTCTAGTTAAATACATGTGGACAGTGGTAAACTTCAGTGTCCAGTCTAAAGCATTTACTTTTCATATGTCTTTATGACCGACTTACAAGACCCAGTTATATCTAAAACATGGCTTTTTGTCGATGATCAAACATTACAGATTCACAAAGAACAAAGGAATTGAAGACTTTTTTTTTACAAAATGATAACATTACATCCCTCCCTGGGTGATCATGATATCCTTGTTCTCTTAGATAAACCTCATATTTATAACATTACATCCCTCCCTGGCTGATCATGATATCTTTGTTCTGTTAGATAAACCTCATTGCTATAAAATTACACCCCTCCCTGGATGATCATGATATCCTTGTGCTCTTAGATAAACCGCATCGGTATAACATTACATCTCTCCCTGTGTGTTCATGATAACCTTGTTTTCTTAGATAAACCTCAGCATGATAACATTACATCCCTCCCTGGGTGATCATGATATCCTTGTTTTCTTAGATAAACCTCATCATGATAACATTACATCCCTCCCTGGGTGATCATGATATCTTTGTTCTGTTAGATAAACCTAATTGTTATAACTTTACATCCCTCCCTATGTGATCATGATATCCTTGTTCTGTTAACTATATCTCATCGTTATAACATTACATCCCTCCCTGGGTGATCATGATATCTTTGTTCTGTTAGATAAACCTAATTGTTATAACTTTACATCCCTCCCTATGTGATCATTATATCCTTGTTCTGTTAACTATATCTCATCGTTATAACATTACATCCCTCCCTGAATGATCATGATATCTTTGTTCTGTTAGATAAACCTCATCGGTATAACATTACATCTTTTCCTGGGTGAACATGATATCCTTGTTCTCTTCGATAAACCTCATTTGTATAACATTACATCCTTCCCTGGGTAATCATGATATCCTTGTTCTGTTAGATAAAGCTCATTGGTATGACATTACATCTCTTTCTGGGTGATCATGATATTTTTGTTCTCTTATATAATCCTCATTGGTATAACATTACATCCCTCCCTGGATGATCATGATAACCTTGTTCTGTTAGATAAACCTCATCAGTATAACATTACATCCCTCCCGGGGTGATCATGATATCCTTGTTCTGTTAGATAAACCTCATCGGTATAACATAACACCCCTCCCTGGATGATCATGATATCCTTGTTCTGTTAGATAAACCTCATCGGTATAACATTACACCCCTCCCTGGATGATCATGATATCCTTGTTCTGTTAGATAAACCTCATCGGTATAACATTACATCCCTCCCTGGATGATCATGATATCCTTGTTCTGTTAGATAAACCTCATCGGTATAACATTACACCCCTCCCTGGATGATCATGATATCCTTGTTCTGTTAGATAAACCTCATCGGTATAACAGAACATCCCTCCCTGGATGATCATGATATCCTTGTTATGTTAGAGCAAACTCATCGTTATAACATTACATCCCTCCCTGGATGATCATGATATCTTTGTTCTGTTAGATAAACCTCATTGTTATAACATTACATCTCTCCCTGTGTGATCATGATATCCTTGTCTTGTTAGATAAACCTCATCATGATAACTTTACATCCCTCCCTGGATGATCACGATATCCTTGTTCTGTTAGATAAACCTCATTGTTATAACTTTACATCCCTCCCTGGGTGATCATGATATCCTTGTTCTGTTAACTATACCTCATCGTTATAACATTACATCCCTCCCTGGATGATCATGATATCCTTGTTCTGTTAGATAAACCTCATCGTTATAACATAACACCCCTCCCTGTGTGATCATGATATCCTTGTTCTGTTAGATAAACCTCATCGCATCTTATTGCCAGTAAATATTATTGTGAAAGTTAAAGAGCTATTCCTAATTTGCTGTATTTATCACATGAGTATGATAATCTTGTCCCACATAATGTCATCTTTGCACCCTTGCCATTTTGGATGTTAATCACATACGAAAAAATAATCACAGAATTTTAAAAGTTAGAAGAGTACTTAAACCAATAGGCATAAAATTATACAAATGATAATAAATATATATCAGATTCCGTGAACTCTACTTCTTTCATTAACAGGAAACCAATGACCTTTGTCAAAATGGCGGATTATCGGATATAAACAACGAATGTGTATGTTATGATGGATATGTTGGCACCAACTGTGAACGAATTATGACAGGTAAGATAATGATGTGAGAAAGAGGTCGACAAACACAATCAAAGCACAACTGTGAACAAATTATGACAGGTAATACCACAATGTGAGAAAGAGGTCAGTGAACACAATTAAAACACAACTGTGGACGAATTATGATCTCGAATCGAATCGCTGACCAGTGTAGACAGAATTATGACACAACCTCGATGTAGGGTCTTAATCGCTGAGCAGTGTAGGCACCATTGTGACATGACCATAATATTGATTGATTGATTGATTGATTGATTGATTGATTGATTGATTGATTGATTGATTGATTGATTGATTGATTGATTGATTGATTGATTGATTGATTGATTGATTGATTGATTGATTGAAGCCCTGTTCATTAGCAGCATGTTATATAATGTCTAATTGTGTGATTCTAATCCTGTTTTGCCTCCTCATCTGGCCTACATCTACTTGCCCCAAGTAATGACCGTAGTCAACAAGATGAAAATTATGTTAAACAATAACCAATAACGCAGTCATCATAGCAACGCAGCTTTATCATAATGCCGGGTAAAACATGCACACAGCACATATCTGACGTTGCATATACATTGCAACCTATATATCTGGACGACCTTTTAACACAGGTCGGGTCTCGCAAGACGGAAAGATATTCACATACAACAGGCATTATTTGCAGTCATCAAAATTTAAATTGATTAATGAAATTGAATATATACATTACATGTTTATTCCTTTTTCAAAAATAAACAAACTACAAAATTTGTGTTAATGAGTATGCATATTATACAGGTAAAACACATTTACATATTTCCAAGATTAACCACGTTTGTGTGCTAGCAAGGTTTGAAGATACCAAAGGGGTAGTCAAAAGCCGTATGTAATGGTCAAAAGCCGTATGTAATGGTCAAAAGCCGTATGTAATGGTCAAAAGCCGTGTGTAATGGTCAAAAGCCGTATGTAATGGTCAAAAGCCGTATGTAATGGTCAAAAGCCGTATGTAATGGTCAAAAGAAAAAAGAACCAGCAATGATCCTCAAATCACTACTGAGTCTACAACGAAAACTAAAGATTGATCAACATGAATCCCACAAATCCCGTAGGTGCACTGGAATGGTAAACAGTTCCTGCTCCACTGGTGGCATCCACCGTGCTACTCTTATTATACACCCGGTAATAATTCATGAACAATTTATTTTAACGGTGTATGGTTCATATTAGTGAAGATGGCCACCTACACGACTGTTTATTATCATTGTTGTGTTTATTCTGTTTGTCATTAACTACGTAAAGGTATTTAATATTATAAGTTCGGTGTTTACGCAAGACAAATACTGTGGAGACAGTTAATAGACTGTGCAGAATTTTCAATTGCATGGCATTGTGAAATTTAAGGTTAATTGGTATACAATTTCTCTCATTTGTGAAATTAATTAGCGCAGGGCTTGTCTACGAAGTACCAATTTCACAGCTCAATAGTGAATAAAGGTTAGACAAAATTGAACGGGAAATGGACAAAACAATAACACATGCAACATTAGACACAAAGTACAGAACAGAACGAAAACAGAAAAAATAAACAAATAAACACAAAATACTACACGGAAACTAAAAATAAGAGCAACACTATAAAGCGAAAATATCTTTATCTAAGTAAACGTTAACCTTGTAACACTTATATTAATAAGAGTGGCCCGGGTGGCTCAATGAGTTAGGTCGTTGGATCGAACAACTCATACAAGCCTATCACCAATACGGCGTGGGTTCGCGCCCGGCTTTGTAAATTACAAAAAGGATGCACTCGACTCGTAGCCGCAAGTGATAAAGTTTACCAGTTGCTTGCCCAGGGTCGGTGGTTCTCTCCGGGTACTCCGGCTTCCTCCACCACTAAAACTGGTCGCCATGATATAGCTGAAATATTGCTGAAAGTGGCGTTAAATACCAAAAATTCAAATTCAAATTCATTATATTAATAAGACAATTTCTTATGAAAATCAAGAGCAGTGGATACAGAATGTCTTCGTCTTATTTAGCATAAACATACTAAAATACAGAATGCAAATACAGACATTAAGATTAGAACGGCATTGAAAAGAGTATCGTTACATCGTTGCATCGTTGACAATATTTCTCTCTTCTATCTAATGTACATCCGTAAACAGTAAAATTCCATTCTCAAATTTAAATCGATCTACTTCAGACTACTTATGTCATTTATCTTAATTTTCTATTTGTAAAAATTACTTTAGGTTGTGATGAAGGAAGTATGCAATCTTATTATAACGGAACTAGATGGATAATTTACATTAAACCTTCATCAGCTCCAAGTCCTTTTCCAGTGTTTTGTTCATTCAAAGAAATTAGAGCAAGAACGTATATATATATACAACGTCATTACGGCACTGGATTAGAATTCAACCAGACCTGAATCAGATACAGAGATGGGTTTGGAGACATGTTTTCTACAGCTGAATAATTCTGGCTAGGCAACCAATATATACATTACATTACATACTACAGTTCCAATTACACATTGGTGTTTGAAATGGGCAACAGAGACAGACATGAAATAAGACAGCAAGAATATACTCGGTTTTACGTTTTGAGAGAAGTATCAGAATTTAGACTTTTCTTCAATGCATCTTCTACACCATTATCGGGACTTCCTGCATTAGGCGACTGCTTGATATTTGTAGCGCATAATCCTTTTTCTACATTTGACCATGATAACAGTTGGGATGAATGTGCAACCGTACATGGAAGTGGTTGGTGGTTTGCTTATTCGCTAATAAACTGTGGTTATTGTAACCCGAATGGCGTCTTAGTCCAGTCTACTGATAGTCGAAGAACTGGTGTTGATAATGAAGTGTTTTGGATAACTGACTGGTCACCATGGTATACTGAAATGTGGCTTGAATGTAGAGTAGGACGGTGTTGAATTGCACGGATACTTAATGAGATTATATATCAACGTATTTTGGCGGGGATGCTTGTTTTTACCTTAATATTTGTTTCAAGCAATTTTATTTTATAAATGTATACATATATTGATTCATGTAAATTCAGTTAAACGAATGTCAGTTTTACGAGTAGAAATGAATTTTACGTTTTGAAATTGGCTGGTTGTTTTTATGGTGCTTAACGCCACTTTCAAAATTATTTCAATTATATCGTGGAAGTCAGTTGTATTGGTGGAGGAAACCGGAGTACTGAGTGAAAACCGCCGACCTGTCACAAGTCACTGACAATAAAACAATTATATCGTGGAAGTCAGTTGTATTGGTGGAGGAAACCGGAGTACTGAGTGAAAACCGCCGACCTGTCGCAAGTCACTGACAATAAAAGTATATATTGACGACTGCATTTAGTGGTGCATGTCTCATTTTGAACCCCCTCAAATTCAACTTTCGCATCACAACGCTGCAATGACTCTGGGTCTAAATCTGTGCAAAAACAACAACCTGAATATACATATCACAATAACATTGTCTTTAATGTTTGGAGTCCGGGGAATGGACACCACAGAGTGATGCATCTCATTCACATCAGACTAAGTCTTCATTCCACCAAAAACCGGGGTGAACTCCGGTGCTCCGGAAAGGTAGGCAGTTCCTGTTCCACTAATGACACCCTTCGTGTTAATCTAGTTATAAACCCGTTGATAAGTCGTGAATGAGGAAAGGACCTGGAAGTGGACCATATTCGTAGTAATTTATGACACAGATGTTCCATAACGGTCAACCTGATTCGTGAATACTTGCTGTAAGTCGATATGTTATCTGACGATAACTTGTGAAATCATATGAATATGCATTGATTTTGAATGTATGCATCATATTCTGATTAGAAAATGACAAGTTTGTAAACATACCTTATCTTCATACATGTTTTTCCCATCATATATATATAGAATTACTAAATATTTTTGATTTTCTTTATTTTCATTGTATTCGTTGGATTTCAAGTGACTGTGATTAAATGTAGTGTTCACTCGTGTACCATTGTATATGCCACGATCGTGTAGACAATATTAAATCCTTGATGCAATTGAAAAGTATCTGTTAATCTCTTACGAAGTTAGAACATGTCTTGTAACTTTCTTCAGAACAACACAATCAAGCTACGTAATTGGTCGAGAGCACTACTATGTTCTTAAGCGTAGAAAACTTTTTACTGGTCGTGAAGGGAGGTGATAATGTTTTTATTTACATTATTTATTGTTTGTAATGAATGTAATTGAAATACAGCTTCTCACTAGTAATAAATCATACTATAATCAATCAGAGACACGATTTAATATCAAAGCAGTGAGTGGTTATTTTAATTGATTCGTATATTCTTGTATATATGTGACATTAAAAACACAGCTTGCCGTCACGATATTCACCACTTTGACCGATAATTCGAAACTAAATTAAAAACTCTGAAAAATGTACTGTTAGGAAATTATTATTGGAAAAAGAAATTCATAATTCATCTTCCATGAGTAAGGTAGATCGAACGCAATATGATTGTCTTTATACTTTTCAGTTTAATAAGTTGCTTAGCAATGGGTGCGGAACTGAAAACTGCGAAACTTATCTCTGTAATAGAAGATAAATCTATTACACCAGCGAGAGCGTTTTCGACTCAAAATGTATATTCTATTGTAAAATGTGTTTATTTGTGTTTATCAAATAATAGTTGCATGAGTGTCAGCTACAAACACAATGGTGAATGTAAACTTTGTAACAGAGGCTGGAACTCGTTTTGTACCATTTGTGAAGATGACCCTGGAGCAGCGATATACTCAAAGGTGAGTAGAACTCTTACATATGTAAAATATAGTTCCTTATATCCTCAGAACCCGTTGTCACATTTACTAATTAAATTCCAGTTTTTTTTAAATTAAAATAACTTCTTTCTAAAACAAAATGGTTCTCACTAATGAAGATGTCATAGCTGCAGTCATATGCATTATAATTATTCTCGGTTATATAAGCAGGAGCGAACTGTTACAGATACACAATATAGTTCCTTATATTCGCGCAGAAATGTTATCCGATGTCATATTTACTTATTCAATTCCAATGGTTTGACGAATTTCCTTACATCATGTCTCTAACGAAGACTTTTTATATATTTCAACGTGTATGATAATCAATCTATAGGAAATAGCCATTTATATTAATTTTTCGACGTGGTAATAATAGAAAACACGCCTGTTTCGGTACTGTCATGTCTATATTGCTGTCATTCCTTTGAGAGAATCTTGTAGACACGCCTGTTTCGGTACTGTCATGTCTATATTGCTGTCATTCCTTTGAGAGAATCTTGTAGACACGCCTGTTTCGGTACTGTCATGTCTATATTGCTGTCATTCCTTTGAGAGAATCTTGCTTCGACACTAACATGGTTTATTAGATATATTGATTATTGAAATTTACAGTTCCTATACAAAATAATTATTATCAAGACTAAGGTTCTCCTCCCTCAGACATAGGTGCCCTTATCCGATCCTGGCTATCCTGTTTAGATCCTTTAGTTTTCTTGCTCCCAAAAATGTTTTTAATTATGTGGCTTTCCAATCTTTTCATTTTAAATGTATCTAATGAAGGTTATTCCAGAAACACGTCTTGCACTCTAAAGTAGATATCTACGTTTTTATTACAATTATCAATTTCGCCTCTCTATAACATTTACTGTCCCTATTTCACCTCTCTATAACATTTACTGTCCCTATTTCACCTCTCTATAACATTTACTGTCCCTATTTCACCCCTCTATAACATTTACTGTCCCTATTTCACCCCTCTATAACATTTACTGTCCCTATTTC
>MJUT01055002.1:222314-235242 GCA_002080005.1 Gigantidas platifrons
GACATTGATATCGAGGTCTGTTTTATACCTTGACATACACGTAGACATTGATATCGAGGTCTGTTTTATACCTTGACATACACGTCGACATTGATATCGAGGTCTGTTTTATACCTTGACATACACGTCGACATTGATATCGAGGGTCACTTAAAAACGAAGCTTTAGGACGAAAGAGGTTATGTCAATTTCCCATCGTAAGGGTTTCATTTATATGTAGTAACATAAAAGCAGCACATGCGTATAGATTATACATCTCTCAGTTTGTGGTTCCTATGATGATTTCCTTTATACATGGTTGCTGCTCATGAGGAAACTATTGAACCAAGGGTCAGAGTGGTGATGCTTAAGTCATCACTTCGAAAGTTTTATCTTCGACGGAATTACTTGACTAATCTTTAATGGAATATCTGTGTCATATATTCTTGTTAGACGTAATCAATGTCTCATTCTTTCGTCATCCATCACTTACCACCGGATAGCTAATTAGAGTAACACAACGGGTGCTATTAGTGCACAAGGAAGTATTTGCCCTTCCGGTGAACTTGTTAGTGAGATTCATGTTGCTTAATCTTTTGTTATCTGTATAGTATTTTGTCGACCACCACTGTTTTAGTAGGGTGCCCAGTGTTAAAAAAAATTCGCTTAGTTATCGAGTTTGGGTTAACGGAATTACACACGGCTAATTTTGGTTTTAAGCGCTAGAAAAATTATTACATTTTGTATTTTTAATTGTCGTCGTAAGTTTCTGTGGTCACGATTTTTTTAATTTCACGTTTTTCAAAGGTACCCTCGGCTGACACATTGTACATGGTATTTTCAGGATGAAAAATAACAATATTCTCCGCTATCTAAATAGCTAAAAAGGTTTTTACATAAGAGATAATGTATCAAAGATATAATTAAAATAAAAACGGGATGTAAATAATTGATTTTTGAAAGAGTATATCAGCCTTACTTTAAGCCTCAAATTTGACCCCAAATTAACCGTATTTACAACAAAAGCAAAGTAATTACACTACATTATAAATGTACTTTGATTTTGAAGAAAACATATTGATGAAATGTACATGTGTGCCAAAAATCATAATCTAAATATCAGCGGTTGTTGAGAAATTGGCAAAATATAAACTCAAATAACAGTGCAAATTTCCTCTTTGTCGTACACGGATTGTCATGTACCGGTTTTTGTTAATGATGTGTCCCTGCCGGTCATTAACTAGCACGATCTCTGTCTCAATGCATTTAGTATTTTCTCTTCTTTTATGGCAAATATATTGGTTTTAATTGCTCAGTCAAAGTGGGAATTTGTAGATTTTATTTAAATCAACAAATAGCAATTAATTGCAGACTTTGTTTTTACAAGGATTTATTATACTCTTATATAAATCCTTGGTTTTTATAGCAAATAATTATCAATTTGATCAGATAATATTTTTTTATCATATTTAACAACATTTAATTTAAAATTTCAACTTTTTTTTAATTTTAATGTTTATTTAAATCATGAACTTTCAAAACTAATTCTTTTTAATAGCATATTAATATTATATTGGAATGTAATATTTTTTGAATTACTGAAAAATATATGAAATATTTATTCATAATAGTATAACAGTATATTTTTTCCTAATTATGAATTAAAATTAATATTTGAAAATGACAAATTATAATACAGCCATTAATTAAAAATAGGCTTGGACTAATTTTTATTTTAGCTTGTATGTACTGTTCAATAAGGATGAAGCTTTGACATGAGTTCATATTGGAGCTTGGATGCTAATGAAATTATAGCAAAAATTAATACAAAGATTCATAAAGATGAAAAGTACTCACTTCATTAAGCAAATGATATATAAACTTTAAAATCCGAAGCTGGAAACTGGGTGGGATTTGTCATACAATTTAAATATTATACCTGCTAAATGTAATAGTGACAGCAACTATACGTTTAGGTTCCACTCTCTAAAGCAAGTTTATGACCAATTAAGTAACTATCCAAAATAATTAAATTCAAACATTTTCCTATAAATACAATCAAATGTATTTCTCATAAGTAACTCACAATATGTTTCTAATAATAATATATAATTATAACTAAGTAGTAACAGAATTTTTTTTTTATTTAAAATAAAAAAAATCAATTTTGTATTTTTATGGGCGCAATTTCTATTTTGGATAGTCGCCGTCAAATAACATATAAGACTAAGGCTGGATATCATAGTTTTAAAATTCATAGACATGGCAGGAGCAATACTCAATGTTGAATTCCTTGAGACTAACAGAGATGGCAGACAACTTATATGGAATGGCTACACTTACCGTCAGAACACATGGTTCTCTTGGAAATGCGTTGACAAAAACTGCAGGGCCACAATGTGCACAAGAGACGACGTACCAACAAAGCTGGGCAATGTACACAACCATCTACCAGACCGAGCTGCAGTAGAGGGCAGAAAGATACGTACAGAACACGCCAAAAAACTCTATCATCAATTCCATCTACCAGACCATCCATACAACTAGAGGGTAAATCCCGTCTAACTACTAGTCAAGAACAATTCCTACAATCAGATGATGGAGATATCGACACGATACTAATATTCTCGACAACAGAAAATATTCTACACCTATGTGCTGCAGAGACAATCTACTGTGATGGTACCCTCTACACTGCTCCACCAATGTTTGACCAGCTATTCACTATCCACGCATTTGTTGGTGATGTCATGTTTCCATTGGTATTCTCCTTACTACCTAAAAGAGACACTGATACACATAATAGATTCTTCGCCATACTCAAGGATATTGCCAGCAGACACAACCTCAACTTATCTCCTAGAAGAGCAGCTTGTCTCCCACTCCTACCACTGGACAAAGTAGAAGACTTGTGGTTATACACATTGGAGAATGCACCACCAGAGACTACACCAAACTAACCGATTATATGACCCAAACCTGGATACGAGGACGTTTTTTCTCAACCAACCTGGAACCACTACCAAAATGAAGGACCAAGAACAAATAACCATCTAGAAAGCTGGCATAACAAACTGAAAAAGAGAGTTGGTGTAGCTCATCCAACCATCTACAAGATTATCGACGAATTCAAGAAGGAACAAGCAGCCAACGAAGTGAAGATAGAGCAGTATTCAAATGGTGGACACAAACGCAAAAGAGCAAACAAATACCGTGAGATCGATACAAGACTAACAACACTGAAGACAGAATTGGAAACTGGTGTCAAGACTTTCATTGAGTATGGTGACGCAGTTTCATATTTGTTAAAACTTGGCAATTAAGAATGTTAACAGTGAACAGTTTGAAATTTGATGACTTATTTGTATTGATTGTATAGTGCTTAATTTTTTCACTGTGTATGAATTTCTTTTTCAGATATTACTTTAAATAACAATATGTATTTGATCTATAATACTAGTATTACATTTTGTTAAAAATAAAATCCATGTCTTGTTTATATTGTTAAATTTATATTGTGTGAAAAATAAAATTCATATATCTTGCTTATAGTATTAAATTATATTGTGTGAAAAATAAAATTCATGTCTTGTTTATAGTGCTAACTTATATTGTGGTTAAGATATGGTTTTGATAAATTAATTTCTTTCTCTACCTAAAAATATAACAAAAACATCTATATCTTTTTTCTCATCATCATAATATATATTGTAATTCTTTATCATATCCTTATTTAATAAATTATTATAAATATCATTTACATCTTTTTATTTTATCTATTTACCTTAAACCATATTTACACCTTATTACAACTAAATTGCAAAACAAACAAATGACACCTAATTAATTAGTGTTTACATAATTTCACATTTTGCCTTAGTGTATCTGATCATAAAAATTCTACTAAGGCGAAGTGGGAATGTTTTTGCACAGGTAAATATCCAATTAAGGCGAAATGAGAATAAACCGTTTTATCCGGTTTTGTTTAGGGGGGGTTCTACTTCAGAAATCTGCTCACTAATTATTATGTTTTCTTTTCATTGGATATGTAAATTTCTTTGTTAAAGTTTGTTATATTAGATGGGATTATTTGTCTGTTAGTATTATATTGAAAGTTTTGTTGGGATTTGTTTAAAAGTTGTCCCTGTGAGTATTGTTATAGTGGAACTTTAATAGTTATCCATGTTAAGATGATGTATGTATATATAATAGTTCGTCGTCAAAGTAAAGTTTATTATTCCATTTACTTGGTCGTGATCGGATGATAGTTGGATTTACAACTACCTGTGTAATCAGTGCCTATCACCACTTAAAGGCGTGAGTTCGAATTCCGAATTAGATGTCGACGGTTGCTTCACTCCGTGAACGCAAACATACAAGAATAGACTACAAGAATTTACACTTAGGAAAGCAAGGCAAAAACATGGCAGCAGAAGAAAATGTTGACTTCATAATCGAGGTTGAAATGACTCCTGTTAAAACCAGATTGTTCAAATCAAAAAATGCTGTATCCAAGACCGAGACAGAGAATGGCGTTAGTAGCGATGATGATGGTGGTGATGATTCAGAATTAGAAGATCAAGAATTACAGGAACTGGAGAAACAACTTCAGGAGGTGAAAAGACGACAGAAGGAGAAAAACTAGAGGAGAAGAAAGACAAGATGAGAAAGGAGATTGAAAAAGGAAAGAAACAACTGAAGAAGAAGGAGGAGAAGAAAACAGAGAAAGAAAAAGGAATATTTTATGAAAAAGGGCCACATTATTGTCAGCATCTATTCCTAAATACGTCAGTGGGATACACGGTTGTACGATTCAGGCATTTCCAGGTGCCACTATAGGCAGGCTTGCTGAGCTCGATTCTTCAGGCAGAGTAAATTTAAGTTCAGTACAATTTATTATAATTAATGTTGGTACTAATAATGTGTCTTCTCATCAGTCTGTGTCCCCCTCTTGTTCTGCTGTCTCCTGGTGTATAATACAAGTCTGGGTCGATGTCCACCAGTTTGTGTCGATTTTTACATCGATCTTACCCAGACTTGTAGATAATAGAGATTCTGAATCTAAAGTTTGTAAAGTAAATGCTGAGCTAAAAAAACTTTGTAAGAGAAAACATTTATTATATTGTAATCTATACCGAAGTTTTCTGTAAAACAATTCACCAGATCCGAGTTTATATGCTCCTAGTGATGGTCTTCATTTAAACTTTGCAGGAACACATTTGTTAAGAAAGAAAATTATTAATATTATTAGGCATTTAAGTATAATTAGATTGTTGTTTTGTGAATCATGTTGAGTTTTACTGCATAAATCTTTTTTTCTCTTTTCAGGAAATAACATCCAGAACACGATGTTGTTTTCCGGTTTCCGGTCTGCTCAGTTTCTATTCACATTCTGAGTGGACTGTTCTTTCCTTCCATGATCTGCAAGTATTTTGGAAAGAAGATTGTCCGTGAAGAGAGAAAGAAAGATATATGGCAGGAAGCTCTACTTGTTTCATATTTTTTTGCGGCCTGCATAGGCATGGCGGACTTTGTTGCCAAAAAAATGGTTATTTTTATATTATTTATAAAATTTGTGAAAATATTGATATTGCTTTATATATGTATATGTTTTTATGGAATTTATTATTTCTGGCAATACAAGTTATACCTATTTGTTTGTTCTCATTTCACCACTGGATAATTGGGTTAATTTAAAATTAGCAAGACAGTGAAATATCTACTTTCCATTTCATTTGGCACACCAGTTTTATCCGGTTTTGTTTAGGGAGGTCCTACTTCAGAAATCTGCTCACTAATTATTATGTTTTCTTTTCATTAGATAAGTAAATTTCCTCGTTTGGCAATACTTGAAAAAAATCTACTCACTAATCAGTATCTTTTTTCTTTTCATTGGATATGTAAATTTCTTTTGTTAAAGTTGGTTATATTAGATGCCATTATTTGTCTGTTAGTATTATGTTAGTCTGTTAGTATGATGTAACGTTTAATTTTTATAGTAAAAACATAAAATCTAAGCAAAAACCCTATTATATTACAGCCCAAGATGTTCTCAGGGAAAATAATTTCAATACAGACAATATATTTTCATATAGTCAATGTCCTGGCAATTACAAAAACCCCTTGTACAAACCCAGTTGCATGATGTTATTACTAAAAAGGACCTCCCTCATCTTATTAAAAGTGAGGGAGATCTCCTAATAGATACTAAATATCAACAGTTTTTAAAAGTTTATACAGATGGATCAAAGGATCCTCAAAATAATATAAATAGCTGTGCCTTTGTTATACCAGAATTAAAGGTTAGCAAAGGCTATAAATTACAATCTCACATGTCAATATTTATGTGCGAACTTACCGCCATTTTTTTAGCATTAAACTGGATACAAGACTTCAGACCGTTCAACACTGTCATATTTGTTGACTTGCTCTCAGCCTTACAGGCAATCAAGGGTCCTATAAACAAAGTTAAAAATTACATTATTTATGATATATACAATATCATTACATCTTTACATAAGGTTGGTATTAACGTTATTTTAGAATGGATACCCAGCCATGTCGGTATATTGGGTAACGAATTAGCAGATAAAGAAGCTAAAAATGCTCTAAGTATAAATAATGTATATGTATCTAATCCTCTATATAAAGAGGACATTAAGGTATTGTGTAAAAAATTTTTTAAAAATATGTGGCAAAAAAAATGGGACAATAACCCAAAAGCAAGACACCTATATAGTATTAATACCACTGTAAATTTCCATATTTCAGCACCAAAATTACATAGACATAAAGAAATATTATTTTTCAGATTACGAACAGGTTACATTAAACTCAATAGCTATTTAAATAAAATTGGTTATAGTACATCAAGGTTATGCGATACCTGTCAACAGGAAGAAACAGTTCATCATTTCCTCTTACAATGCAAAAAATATAACACATACAGAAAAAAAATGATTGAGCAATTAATACATTTAGGTGTTACTGATTTTAATACTACTACAATATTAGCAGGAAAAAATTGTCATCCTGTAGTTCATTACGTTAATAGATTTTAATTATATTTTTCAGTTGAGAGCTGTACAGAATACCCAACAACAATCAGACCAGCCAGATTATTAAATAAAAAAAAATAAAAAAAAAATTTCCTTAACTTTATAATCCTTAATTAAATTTTCTACTACTTCATTATATTTTTCCAAATATAAATTATTTTTTTTTATTTTGTATTTCATTTTTCTAAATCATTTAAATTACACCTTTTGATATACATAAAATATCATTTTTTTAATTATGTATATATGTAGGGTCTAATGGCCATATGCACTAATGATTTTACCTTTTAAATATAATTAATCTACTTATATATCAGTATTGTGTTTATAGTAAAGCTCTATAACATAGAGCAAAGTAAGTTTGATAAAACTCTTCTTTTTTTTCTTTTTCTTTTTTTCTGTTCAACATACTATTCATTAGTCTATTATTAAGTACATTCATTTAAATTTTTATAATTTTTGGTAACTTAGTAAGCATAAATTTTATATGAATTATAAAATTGGTAATAAGTGACACTTCCTGATACATTCTAAGGTAAATTCTTACTATCAAGTGTGATAACATTAATTTGTTAAAAATATTAACTGTACAATTCCATAGCTGTATATCTAATTATAGTATACTAACTCTGTATAGTTCATGGAGTTGTGCAAAATATCTTGTATACTTAAATTTTTTTTTAAGTATGTTATCATATTTCATAGTCAATACTAAGCACATACTCTCATCACGAGGTTTATCGGATGAGAAATGTGTATTTTTTTGTAAAATTCATTTTTCCATTTTACTAATCTGGGATTATGTATATATATATAATATATCCTAGCAACTTACCTTAGTATGTTAGGACTTGACATCCATATATCTCAAACTAAAAGTAATCGTCTATATATAGAGCTGCCATGTGGTGTTTGGGATCTTTGTTGGCACATGGCCAGTGTGGGCATGCGGAAGCACTATAAGCTTCCGTTTATCCGCACTGAGCAAGGGGAAACAACCCAAACATAAACTGGCAGCTTCAGTACGTAGTAATATTATACATTTTGGTATAACTCTTAAATACATAAAATTAGTCTATTTAATTAATTTGTTAAGTCTTATATTTTTCTTCTTTTTTTTTTATTCTGTCTTAAAATACCAACTTTGGAAATTTTTGCGCGGAGATATCATCGATGTCAAGTACCTCATTTACAACAATATAGGGTTAATGTGTATCCAGAGTAAGGTCATAGCACCCAACTCAATACGATACACTATACCTATTAAACTGGGATGTGTCAAACCTTTTCAATATCTCTAATGCTTAATGTATTAATGACGGCTATATTGGTTCACATATAACACCATTTTATCCATCCTTTTCTCTTAACTCACGACAATTATTAAATATTTATTTAATTATAAAGTAAGTAATATAAGAATTTTTCAAATTCAACATTTTTTTTTATGGGCGCAATTTCTAATTTGGAAAGTCGCCGTCAAAAAATCATATAATCTAATCTGTTAGTATTATATTGAAAGTTTTGTTGGGACTTGTTTAAAAAAAACACCACCCTTCCCATCCCTTAATTTATGCTTATATATAAATGATTAAACAATAGGCGGACTTTGTTGCCAACAAAATGATTATTTTTATATTATTTATAAAATTTGTGAAAATATTGATATTGATTTATATATGTATATGTTTTTATGGAATTTATTATTTCTGGCAATACAAGTTATACCTATTTGTTTGTTCTCATTTCACCCCTGGATAATTTGTTTCTAATACATGGACCAATCCTGCAGGGTACGTTATAAGTCCGGAAATGGCTCAGTTTCACAGCCCGGTAAAACTTTGTTCGTCTAGTCCTAAAAGAAGTCGAAATGAAGTGAATTGGGAAAAATGCATTATTTGTCAAAGTTCATGTTGTGACTCGCTAGTGATAACTATGTGAAATATTAGCAAAAATAGCTTTATCGAAGCACTGGAAGCCAGGAAAGATGATGTTTATGTTAGAATTTTGCAGGATGTTTCTAGTTTAGATTGTATTCGCTGTGAAGATTTTAAAATTTTGTACCATCGCGCTTGTTACAAAGCATACACAAGCAGGCGCAATTGCAGTTATTCTATGTCAGAACCCACTGTAGTTGAACCGGGACATACTACATGTATAACAGAATCATTTGTGCCAGATTCTAGTATTAACCAACTGTTAAATTGGGAAGTATGTTTTCTCTGTGAAAAGAAAACGTTTAAAAAAGATAGAAAACTGAAAAAAATTGAATCAAATGATCGTCGGAATAACCTACGGGAATAGGCTGTTTTAAAAAATGATCAAAGAATCATCAAAATACTTGACAGCGAAGAATTTATTGATAATGCTGTCTATCATTCTGGTTGCATTACTGAGTACTTGCTAAGGTATACCCCTGTGAAATCAAAATTTCAGGAAGACGATTGTCCAGAATTTAGTGTTCATGACTATGCTTTTAAAATATTCATGAAGAACTAACAGTGCATAAACAGGCTTTTCTAATGACACAATTACTTCAAAAGTATCTTGATTATCTTCCCGTACACATCCCAAATATTTATCCTGTTACCAAATTACAAGACAGACTTAAAATACATTACGGCTATTCAATCGTTGTACAGATACAGCACGGACAGGGGAAGTCCAACCTAGTCTTCAGCAGTGATGTGTCAATAGGACATGTTGTCGCAACTGCAGGTAATTTGAAGTCGAAACTAAAAGCATCTGAAATCAAACAAGAGATATCTACAGTTGCAGATTCTTGCAATGATGATCAAATATTGCACGCTGCCATTCGAATCTTGAGGCGTGACATCGAGAAAATAAGCATTTCCACCGACGAATACCCCACTGCGAACGAGGTGTCACTTGCATTGTCTATGGATCAAATGCCTTTGTCTCTTACGAAATTTATCTGCTGGCTGCTTGATTATAAATCCTTTAAAAATGCATTAGAACCTTACAATATTCTAAACGATAAGCTGCAGAAAGTGATGGGTATAACTGGATGCATATTTTCGGTCTCAATAGACGTGTTTACTCCATTCCACCTTGGTTTTTCTGTACAGCTGTACCACGATTTCGGTTCAAAGCAACTTATCGAGACATTACACTCTAATGGTTTCTGTGCTTCTTATGGAGAAGTCAGACGATATCTAACCAGCATTGCACACCATGAAATTGAAAAAAATTAAGATGGTGTCTACGTTCCTGATGGTATAATCCCTATGCATCAGGGTGGTGTTTTAATTCAGGAGGGTGCTGACAACATCGATATCAACACTGAAACCGTTGACGGTAAAAACACTTTCCATTCAATGGCAAGGGCAGTTTTTCAAATCCGTCACTATGCAGTAGACCCCAATATTAGCCAATCAAAGAAAAAAAGATCACAGGAAAGGTCTGTACAGATCAACAACAGTGCATCATCTTTGACAGCTTGCTTAGCATTTAGTAAACCAAAGACAAGGGGAGTTCTTGGTAGAACTGAGAATGCGTTTGACAGGATAACTGAATGTTCAAGTAACCTTTCCAAAACATCAGACATTCTTTGGCTTCTTCTACGTTCTATTTCTAGAAAAATTCTTGACATTCCAATTCGCTTCCCAGCCAACCAACCCCAGCAAATTCCTTTTTGGACTGGCTATAACAGTGGTTTATCAGAATATAAATCTGAATTTTCGGTAGTGTCTTACGCACCTATCATTGAATCAAAACCAAATGATATGTCAACTGTCTTTACAACGATGAAAAGGTGTGTTAATATGACAAAAGCTATGGGTCAGGTACATTCAGTACAAACATTCGGTCAACAAAATCGAAATAAATGGGATGAATCATTCTTGTTCTTTTATCACATCTTGATAAACTATTGAAATCTAATACATTTTCCTTGTTACTTAATCCACTCTGGCATGAATTAAACATTCTATGTAATATTAGTTCTATGATGCAGAAATGAAAAATATTTAAATCAAAGAATATTTAATTGACTGCCTGCATGCATATGGGATTAACAAGTATGTTTATACAGTAAATGAGAATATCATGTACATTTAGTACGTTAATTAACCAAACTGAATGAGAACTACATTCTTTCGTAATTTGTGTCATTCTATCAGTACAGAAACAAAACAATCCTTTGGGGATATAATACCCAAGGTCATATTATTGCTCACTCGAATCACCATTAAGCCATCTCGGTCGGTGTATCGCATCACTTTATCACGTATTTTCCATGTATTCAATATCTGAACTTACAACTGAATTTTCACAACTTTTCCTCTTTATTAGAAATAAAAGAATGTTTAAACAGTAATGATTAACAACTTTACCAATTTTAACAAAACGAACAATCACTTCACCTCAACCTAATGAATTTGAAAAAAACAGTGGTATATTACGCTGGAAACCCATATCCTGGCTTTGGACAGACACGAGGATGTCTTTTATATTCCGTTATGTTCATTTATCATATATTTAGTGGTAAATACAGTAGTTTTGAATATTTGATAAAGTGCCAGATGCCTACCCTTTATCACACCCCTACCCTTTATCATACCCCTACCCTTTATCGTACCCCTACCCTGTATACTCTCGTGTTTAAATATATGATAAAGTGTATAAAACATGGCAAAATCCGTATCATATGCCGTATCACCCTCGACCAATATCATCCCTCGGGCATAAACGCCCTCTGGGTGATATTGGTATCTCGTGATGATACGGCATATGATACGGATTTTGCCATGTATTATTCTCTATATATCATATAGCATAGTCAAAGTATGAATTGCTAACAGATGAAGTCCTAAGTATGACAGGATACATGGTTAACACCGGATAATGACAACCTTCTCGTCTAGTCGTAAATAATAGCAAAATAACCCCTAGGAACATTTCATCTAACTCTTTATTGTCTCAGATTCTGTCAGAGACAAAATATGATCTACTACACACTATACAGAAAACTTACTATTGAGCAACACGAACCCCACAAAGAGGACATTATCGTCAACACGAACCCCACAAAGAGGACATTATCGTCATCTCTTTGATGTAACTTGTTAGAGTTAAACAACAATCAGCTGTTACAAATGATATATGTATAAAAAATATAGTAGCTTCCGTGAACTATACTTCTTTCACGTTTTTATTAACAGGAGACCAACGACCGTTGTCAGAATGGCGGATTAGCTGATAGAAATAACGAATGTGTATGTCATGATGGATATGTTGGCACAAACTGTGAACAAATTATGACAGGTAAGACAACGATGTGGGAATAAGGTGAACGAACACAAATACGACTGTGAACACATAAGGACAGATAAGATCCAATGTGAGAACGAGGTCGACGAACATATAGACACAACAATAACTGGCCAGTGTAGACAGAATTTTACCAAAATAACTGACCAGTGTAGACAGAGTTTTGACCACAATAACTGACCAATGTAGACAGAATTTTGATCACAATAACTGACAAGTGTAGACAGAATTTTGACCACAATAACTGACCAATGTAGACATAATTATGTAATGACCACAATAATTGACCAATGTAGACAGCATTTTGACCACAATAACTGACCAGTGTAGACAGAATTTTGATCGCAATACCTGACCAGTGTAGACATAATTTTGACCACAATAACTGACCAGTATAGACTGAATTTTGTCATCACCACAATAACTGACTAGTGTAGACAGAATTTTGACCACAATAACTGACCAGTCTAGACAGAATTTTGACCACAAAAACTTACCAGTGTAGACATAATGTTGACCACAATAACTGACCAGTGTAGACAGAATTATGTCATGACCACAATAACTGACCAGTGTAGACAGAATTTTGACCACAATAA
>MJUT01055002.1:239861-279890 GCA_002080005.1 Gigantidas platifrons
CCAATGTAGACAGAATTTTGACCACAATAACTGACCAGTGTAGACAGAATTTTTACAATAACTGACCAATGTAGACAGAATTTTACCACAATGACTGACCAATGTAGACAGAATATTTACAATAACTGACCAGTGTAGACAGAATTTTGACCACAATAACTGACCAGTGTAGATAAAATTATGTCATGATCACAATACATGTATATATAACTGACAATTGAAGACAGAATTTTGACAATAACTGACCAGTGTAGACAGAATTCTGACCACTATAACTGACCACATTAGATACACATTACATCCCATAACAGTGCGGTAGATCGTGGTTTCGATTCAAGATCGGGTCAAACCAGACAATAAAATTGGTATTTGTTACATTGCTTCTCCGCTAAGCACACAGCATTAAGCCTTTAAGGAGAAACAGCAAGGACTGGTTGGCTTGGAATCAGGATAATGTGTCCGTGTGGATCGACATGTCTATCCGCGGACTGTTGTTTCAGTGAACTAGCACTATAAAAATCCAACTAAGCATGTTGGTCTAGTACAAAGCGGACCTCATCATCATTTCATTGAACATTAAATAACTTGTTCTTGCCCCAATATAGCTGAAAAATTGCTGAGTTGGCATTAGGCAACAATCACTCTACCCACAACATCTGGCGGATCCCTTATATTTAGCACAAGCTCAAGTTGGACATAGCAAGCCAGAAAGATATGTTCATACAACAGGGCTCCATTTCGTCATCTAAAGCTTAAATGGGTATTAGTAGATAAACTTATTTTTATTGACTACATGTACTTATTTCCATGATTTGTTACATTTGTCCGTTTGTCCTTTTGTACTTGTTATGTTGTCCATTTTTCTTTGATATACGGATTCTGATTATCCCTTTTGGTATCTTCAAACTCTTCTCGGCTACAAGAAATGTTTGACAATCCCAAAAGGGTAATAAGAAGCCGTAATTTGAAGGATAACAGACATTATAATGGTCAACAGAAAACGGACAAAAAGACTGCTTCCGTAGACTGTACAGTTCTATTCTAAAATGAATAAAATTTAAAACGATCTACCTTAGATCATTTATCTTAATTTTCATTTTTTTTTTTTTTAATGTTTTCTAGGTTGTGAGGAAGGAAGTATACAATCTTATTATAGCGGATCTAGTGGGATAATTTACATTAAACCTTCATCAGCTCCAAGTCCTTTTCCAGCAGTATATTGTTCATTCAAAGAAATTAGAGCTAGAACGTATATACAACGTCATTACGGCACTGGATTAGAATTCAACCAGACCTGGATCAGATACAGAGATGGGTTTGGAGACATGTTTTCTACAGCTGAACAATTCTGGCTTGGCAACCAATATCAACATTACATAACAACCAGTGGATTTTACACATTGGTAATTGAAATGGGCATTAAAGGCAGAAATGAAATACGGCAGCAAGAATATGCTGGGTTTTACGTTAGAGATGAAGCCGCACTATTTGAATTCACTCTTCAGGTTGCACCTTCTACGACATTGTCAGGGCTACCGTCATTAGGAGACTGCTTGTCATACGTAGATAGAGGTATTTTCTCTACATTTGACAATGATAATGACGGCAGAGGTTTTTATGGATGTGCAAACGTACATGGGAGTGGTTGGTGGTTTGGTTATTCACCATACACCTGTGGTTATTGTAACCCGAATGGTGTCTTAGTCCAGTCTAATGACGGTCGAAGAACTGGTGTTGATAATGAAGTGTTTTGGACAACTGATATGACAGACTGGTCACCATGGTATACTGAAATGTGGTTTGAATTGAGATGAATGGGCTGAATTATACTTCCAACAACTGCATAACTATTTTTTCGCGAGATAGTGTATCTAATGTAGCCTGATGCTTGTTATTGACTTAATGTCAGTTGACAGGGATGTTTGTTTTGGTGTCAAACAATTTTAATTTAAATGTACACGTTCAAATACATTGATTTATGTCAATTTAAAATCTTTGTTTTCAGAGTTAACATGAGGTACAGGTTTGTTTCTTTAAATCCATAACTTGAGGTTGGCATGAGCCTGTCACGTTCACAAGGGAACTATTACATATCGTAGTATACATATGCTTAATTGTGATTTCCCGGGACACCAATAGACCCTGGGGAATTTATTGGTACAAAATTGAATTATCGTACTACAATGTTACATCATGTCAAATACAACTGCATTTCATTTACATTCTTTGTTCTTACTATAATTTTAGAATTTTTCGCCACGATAGTTAATTTTAAAATTGGACCATAGGGGCTCAGAAACAATATATCTGTTGCTTGAGGGAGAAACATTTTGGTTTTTTCAAGAAAATTTTGAAGATACCCAAGGGGTAATCAGAAGCTGTAATGCGAAGAAATGGACAAAAGTAAATGGACAAAAAGACAAACAATGGACAAAAAATACTAAAAAGAAAACTAAAGATTGAGCAACACAAATCCCACTAAAAAACAAGAGTGATCGTTCTTGAATTTAATGTTTGTAAATTTTCTGGACAAGTGTGAATTTTATGTGAGCATCCAGTGGCTATCTAATTGCATAGGGTCTAGCACCACAGTGACAGAGGACATAATTAGTATTAGCATATGGATAATTAATGCCATTATTCAATAATTATTAAATATGGAAAACCAAGTACCAAGAGAATATTACAGACAGTTTGTAAGTTACTGTCATATATCAGTTATGATGTTTTTGTCCTAACACATAATGGTCTTCAACCAACACATTCTACCTTTCTAGCTAGTAGTCAGTTATCTAAGAGCATTTCATTGACCCTGCTATTGTACTGTCCATGTCTATGTTATTCAATTTTGAGATAGTATGTGGTATTTGTGAGTGGAAGTGCATCTGTGCAGGTTTTTTATCAACCGGTTTAATCCTGCCACATATTTGTTCCTGTCCCAAGCAAAAACACTGGATTTCCAATGCCATACATTTTTTGGGGTTCAAAGGGTTGAGGCGAGAGGTGATTGTTCGCTTTGCTGATATTGGTTGAATTGTTGACCATCACTGTTTAAACTTTCTTTTCATAATGTTTTAGAATATAAGGTTATATCATGTACACCTTGGCAAGGGTGGAATTCAAACTCAACAACTTTAAGTAGCAGTTATACATTTATTGATCAGTATCAACATCTACAAATGTTGACAATATATTATCTATATCTTCCTGGTCTTCTTTCTACAAAAGACAACAGATATACAGTTAAAAGCTTTATTTCATATCTAATATTTATAGGTCAGTGTTTATAAAGTTGACATTTACTTCTACATTGAAATCTGTCTAAACCGAACCTTGAATAAACCAGAATCCTGTATATACTGAATATTAAATAAAGTTCCGATGTAGAACAGCTTTATTAAATCTACCTGTATAAACTGTACACCTGTCTATTCCAAACACAAAAGTTGGTCCCAAGGAGGTTTGGTTTAGAGAGGTTTCACTGTATATCCTAACGACCATGGAAATAAATTACCTGTAGTGTAGAAGGAACCTGCTGACCCTTCCTGAGTTCACCCTTGGTTTATGTTGCTCAGTTTTTGATTTTGTGTAATGTTTTATGGATCATTGTTTGTCCTTTTGTACTTTTTTTTATGGTCATTGTATTTTCTGTCCTTTGATTTACTACTTCTGATTACCTCTTTGATTTACTTCTTCTGATTACCTCTTTGACTTACTACTTCTGATTACCTCTTTGACTTACTACATCTGATTACCTCTTTGATTTACTACTTCTGATTACCTCTATGATTTACTACTTCTGATTACCTCTTTGACTTACTACTTCTAATTACCTCTGACTTACTACTTCTGATTACCTCTTTGATTTACTACTTCTGATTACCTCTTTGATTTACTACTTATGATTACCCCTTTGACTTACTACTTCTGATTACCTCTTTGACTTACTACTTCTGATTACTTCTATGATTTACTACTTCTGATTACCTCTTTGACTTACTACATCTGATTACCTCTTTGATTTACTACTTCTTATTACCTCTATGATTTACTACTTCTGATTACCTCTATGATTTACTACTTCTGATTACCTCTATGATTTACTACTTCTGATTACCTTTGACTTACTACTTCTGATTACCTCTGACTTACTACTTCTGATTACCTCTTTGAGTTACTACTTCTGATTACCTCTTTGACTTACTACTTCTGATTACCTCTTTGACTTACTACATCTGATTACCTCTTTGACTTACTACTTCTGATTACCTCTATGATTTACTACTTCTGATTACCTCTTTGACTTACTACTTCTGATTACCTCTTTGACTTACTACTTCTGATTACCTCTTTGACTTACTACTTTTGATTACCTCTTTGACGTACTACTTCTGATTACCTCTTTGATTTACAACTTCTGATTACCTCTTTGATTTACTACTTCTGATTACCTCTTTGATTTACTACTTCTGATTACCTCTTTGACTTACTACTTCTGATTACCTCTTTGACTTACTACTTCTGATTACCTCTGACTTACTACTTCTGATTATCTCTTTGATTTACTACTTCTGATTACCTCTTTGACTTACTACTTCTGATTACCTCTTTGATTTACTACTTCTGATTACCTCTTTGGCTTACTACTTCTGATTACCTCTTTGATTTACTACTTCTGATTACCTCTTTGACTTACTACTTCTGATTACCTCTTTGACTTACTACTTCTGATTACCTCTTTGACTTACTACTTCTGAATACCTCTTTGGTATCTTCAAACTTTTCTTACTTCAAGAATTGTACAAACAAATATGGGTCTTTCTTATCATGTGAGCTATTATTGATGTGTAAAAAAAAAAAACACAAACTAAAGAAACCAAACAAAATCAATGTAATTTTCCTTGACATTGATTTTTAGGGTTGTGGTCTTAGAACTAATGACTTTAAAAGCATTTTACTTTTTTTTGTATATGTTATATACAATCTATTTATGGAAATAACAAGGAAACTTTTTTTGAAGTCATGATTGATATATCTATCATAGACACCCACAATATCCCAACAATATATATTTTTTTTTAATCAAAATTTGATCTCTGTTAATTTACAGTATATCAGCTATATCGTGGTGTACTCTCCACAGATATAATCAATGGTTTTCCAATAGTTTACATGGTCATATGGACTAGTTATACAAAATATTCAGTCTGTCTTACCTGTAGTGTGTTATCTATACATTCTGTGTCTATCCTTGTGCTTGATGTTATCTGAGGAACAGCCTCTGGTGTAGAGTTCACATCCCTCTCTATATCCTCATTGTCTACCTCCATACTTATTGTCTGGTTTTCAACATTTGTCACAGACAGCTGCTCTGGCATACTCTTTAGTGGCTGTTCTGGTGACTGACTATGAATAATGCCCTCTTCTTTTTCTGAAATTTCTGGTTTTGCATTTATTGATGATTCAGAACAAGGATTTAAACTGCCTGTTTTCAAAGTATGACTTGAAAGTTTAGAAAAAGGAATAGATTCCTTCTGGTTAGGCTTAGAATTATTCCATCCTTCATTCATTTCATTTAATCTTGTATTGCTGAAAATATCAATAATTTTATACGAGTTTTCAGCTGCAGTCTCCTTTACAGATCCTCCATTAAAACTACTGTCAGTTTTGGCGCCATAATTCTCTGATTTTTTGTCGTCTTTTATGATTTTATCTGTTATGGTGTCAAAAAAAGATGGTGTTCCGTTGAGTTTCATCACTGTGTTGTTACCATTGATATTAGCACTAACATGATGACCATTTTCTGTTATATCCTGGATTATCTCCCTTTGAACTATCTTTGGCTTGTGAAAGCATGGTGCTCTGGCATGAACAAGTGTCTCACATACAATTAAAGATTGTGTACTGAAGGACGAGACCTAAAATAATGATAATAAACTTTGCTATTTCTGTAGACCAATTTAATAGACCAATTTTTAATAAAATTATATTATTGCATCTGAAGTTTTCAAAAGACTTCATGATTCAATTTTGTGAATAGCTAACATAATAGACATTTTATTTTGTTAATATCTACCATAACAATAATTTTAATATTGTGACAAATTTTCGTCACTGATTTAGTGAATATAAATTGTTCAAGAATAAAATGATAGTTTCCAAATTTAGATTTCCTCCAATTTTTTACCAAATAATATTATTAATTAACTGAGAATTTTGCACAGAATTACAAATAATAGTAGGTCTACCGATTAAAATAATATGATACTGTTATTAAATATACAGCATAAAAACAAACAGACTTTCTTCCAATAATTGGGATAGACAAAGTTAATTCCATGCTTCTGTATGGATGTGTCACCAAGAAGAGTTATGCCAATGGACCAAATAAAGAAGGATGATAAACATCCAACAAGTCCTTTTTGGAAAAAAGTCAACAGAAATTTGCTGGGTTTAATTTATACAAGTTGTAACATACTTTAAAATCAAAGAATCAGAATGGTTTCCAATAAAAATCAAAATCAAACAAACAAATATGAAGTTGTTTCCATTTCGTGTATATTACTTGAAAAGTGTTACTATTTCATACAGCACAAATCTTAGATATTGTAGTATAAAAGGAGGCATAGCAAGTAGTTTACTGGTCAATCTGTTCACAAATGATGTTCATTATTGTGTCCATCTCATGTCGAGGTTTGATAACATCTACCTGTGAGAAAGTTCACCCTGTACTTAAAGCTAAATACTGTGACCTCTTCTATAAGAAGAGTTTGAAGATACCAAGGGGGTAATCAAAATATGTAAATCAAAGAAGGATAGACAACACAATGGCCAAAAGAAAAATCAACCATCTTCAAAACACTACACAAAAAACTAAAGATCGAGCAACACAAACCCCACTAAAAAACAGGGAAGTCATGTGCTCTGGAAGGGTAGGCATTTTCTGCTCCACTAGTGGCACCCGTTGTGCTAAAAAAAAATGACTCTCATGATAAACATGAAACTTTATAAAACAATCAATCACAGCACCATAATAAAAATAATAACATAGATATCTAATTGAGTTCATCTGACATGTTTCTGGAGTAACCATTAACAGGTACACTCAAAGTAAAAAGATTACAACTCTGACTTACCAATAAACTGTCATCCTGTACAGTACATCTGAGAACTGACAAAGAATGTTGTAAAATGGAGGATACTGTAGGATGGGGCATCAAATTAAACACTTGCATGACCATCAGTAGTCTGTGGCGACACCTATCATTGGTATATGGTATTCCAAAATTACTTCTTCCTCTAAATGTAATGGCAACAGATATGATGAATTCTTGAATTTCCTGAAGAGAAGGATATACAATTCAATAAAACATTGCAAAAGGGTTGTTTGTCCTTAATCTTGTGTCTTGTTTGTTTTCCACATGAGATTTGACTTAGTTAAATCAATCTTTAAACCAAGTTGACTGTGCCAACTTCAACAGACATTGCCACTACTGTGTCTAGCCTACATCAGTTTTTATTGTCAAAAGTAAAAGGGGTATGATTTTAATGTTTTTTGAAGTGTTACAATTCTAGTTTCTAAGGAGACTTTTCTCTATTCTTCACATTCATACTTCATTAAGCATTCTTGATGGTAATTTACACAAACTATCAAAATAATTGTCTAAGAATGAGGAACATCAATTAAAGACACTTTGATCCCTTACTAATTTTTAAATTCAGTAGCCATTTTGTATTCCTATCTATTATCAAGGAAACTTAATACATTACATTTATACCTGAACAGTTTTCTGTTCGAGTTGACATCCAACTGTACTCAGTAGCCAGTACAAAGCTGAAAAAATTATAAAATAAAAATATTTGTTTATAGACGTCAGTAGCCAATACAAAGCTGAAAAAAAAATAAAAAGGTAAAAATCTGTGTATAGATGTTCTGGCATCAAAGAAGCAGATTAAAATATTAAACATGTGACATGGCTGTAAGAGGGACGAAAATATTTAGATATCGGTGACCCATTGATAACATTAATATTTACTTGCTCCACTGGTTGGTAATCTAACAATGAACATAAATAAAAACAAGTGTTTAGCTGTAGTGAATCAACATGAATTGATGTAGGAGAACATCTTATTCGTGGAAAACTTAAGTAATTCAACCATCCAAGAAACATCCCTGCATAATTTGTTTTCAAATGGTTGAGTGGTTTCAGAAGCAACATTTTAAAAGATTTTTTCATAGAATAACTATACCATATTTATCTAACTTCTTTACATCTGGTAATTTTATTCTTTACAGTTTTCATGGCAAAATGTTATTGGAGTCAGCTAAAAAATGCAAAAATAAAAACTTTGATTGATGTTTGTAAATATTCCAATACAATATTATTATTGTCATATTAATGCAACAATTAAAACCACTTTTAGTTGAAATTTTAAAATGACAGAAATCACATTCCGGAAAAAAATGTGTAAGAGATCATCTAATCAAATATATGTGCAGAGATACATTTAAATCAGCAAAAAGGTTGAAAGGTCAAACCAATCTAATCACCTTCTAATGCTGTCACAGACAGTTCTGAGTTGGACATCAAGTCTATTTTCCTTTGACTACTGATACCATGGCTCAAATCTGAGTAGCCTCCCTTCTTTTTCTTCTTTGCTGGAGGAGGTTCAAAGTTACTTGATTTTTTGTTTTTATTGGAATCCATCTGAAAATAAAAATGAGTGTGTACTGAAGGACGAGACCTAAAATAATGATAATAAACGTATTATTTCTGTAGACCAAAAAGTATTTCAGCATGACTTCTCAATTTGTAAAATAATAAAAACTTGTAGCAACTGATTCTGAAAAGATATGTGTCCGCATATTATTACAACTAACTTAAAAATGATGACAAAACAATTCTTTGTTTGTTTTACAAATATCTTTTCTCTTTGATTGATTTTATTCCATAACTCAAGACTAGAAATTTAGTTATGAAAAGAAAGTTTATGGTCAACAATTTCACCGATATCAACAAAATGAACTACCAACTCTCATCTCAATTAATTAGCACACAAAAAATTCCATGACATAATTATGGCGATAAAATCCAGGACTTTTATAGGAGATCAGGCTACAGATCCTTGTAGGTGATAGAAAGGCTGTATTAACATTTACAATGGTAATATCAAATACCAAATGATTGCTGATTGAGGTATTTCAATAAACCATCCCCTCCATTCCTTTTCAACTCTAAAAATGTTTATTCTGAAATATCACTTCAACCCTTCACACACGTCAACAACTGGACAAGAAAAATACATAGTGTACATATGACTTCTGCATTTTTTTCATGGTATTCAAAAACAGAAATATATATATATATATAGATTTCAAAGGATATCCAGTAACTGCGAATAAAAATTAGCAAAAATATATCACCTTCATGTTATCTTTATGGGGTCTAGAATCGTGTAATATTTCCTGAACGAGCCATTCTTCTTCAGTAGAGGTCTCTGTGAAAGACTGTGTGGTTTGTAACCAAAGTATCACTGTTTTATATACTGTCTGTCTCAAACAACTATAATGTACAAAAAAGTTAACAATGACATAACACTGTAAACAATTATATAAAATTGTTTTCTTTTATTTCAAAGAATAAAAGCATACTATTAAAGTAATCTCCCTTTAATAAGACCACTCCCATCAAAGGCCATCCCACTTATCAGGCTAGCAAAGAAAAAGTTTTGTGGCATTGGGGCCAGATTTCAGAAGCACTGAGTTAAATACAACTAGAGAAGGACTACTTTATCTCAATTCTCACAAAATATAAAATCAAGGTTTGCAATTAAAAACATTTATTAATATCTCGTAATTTTTTTATTATACTCTTTATGCAAACAAAACATATCGCCATGGTGACTGTAAGAAAAAGAACAGTAATAAAGCAGTCTTCCTCAATCTCCATTTTGTATCCATGTTACAGATAATTATATAATGACTTATATATATAAAAAAAAGAACAAGAATTAAACATTGCAGTTGACAATTTAGTGTGTGAAGGAGTTATATCTAAACTTACTTATAGGCTCTGTTCTGACCATACACTACTGGTAACCTTGACCACATCAATTCTTGTACCAGTAATGATACAACTGACTTGGAATATGGCAGAAGTAAAGATTTACATCTGAAACATATAAAATGTATCAAAATTACTTTAAGTAAAAGATTAAAATCACATCATTAATTCCATTTTCATTTACTTTTAAGCTACATCATAGTGATCAGGAAATACTTTGTAAAATTTCTCTTTGAGGTTTAAGACAAGGACACCTCTCAGTGATCTGACTACTAACCTATAACTAATTAGTGACAGGATGTTGGTTATTATACCTAACCGATCGCTAAAACTAGACTATCACACCCTTTTTTTAAATGATAAAGAAAATGTTAATGCAGACAAACCTGTATTAAGAAGTCACCTTTGAGGCAAAGACAAAGTGTCCTTATAAGACAGGTGACCTCTTAAAAAAGGTTCAATTCATATTAAATTTTCTATGACAGGACAAGAAAAAGATGACCTTTTAATACAGATGACTGCTTAATAGAGGTGACTGTATGTTATTAAATTGTATATAACTGAGTCTCTTATAATAAATATGGACATTTTCAGTAAATATTGTTCAAAAAAATAATAATAATAAGTTGGCTACTAGTATTTGATATTTTTTTTACCTGGATATCAGACTTTGTAGACATAAGACAGCTTCCTTGTGTATTGTTGATATATAACCTGATAACAACAATCTCTCCATGGAAGGTCTGCTATGCTGAATAGAAAATAAGATACAATATCACACAAAATTTAGTATTAAGTAATGGTCAATTATAACATAATACAGTTAGTTAGACATCAAACCAAGCAAATGTTGTGTTGTACAATACTGTAAACAATTTACTGTCAACCCAAATACCTTACTGTGAATTTATTTTTATTTGTTGAATACCAATTTTTGTGCTTTCACTGGTACCAAAAAAAACCAAGAAATTCAGTGCACAACAAAAGACAAGAGACATTATTAGCAAGTATCAAAGAGACGAAATAAAAAGTCAACAAAGATTTCAATTTCAACCAATCTAAAATAAATAAAACAACAGTATATGAAAACAAATCTTGTAACACTGAATTGGCTATCAAATGTTTTTACTGAGTAATTACAATGGAAACTGTTTTTGACAAACTCAGTTGATATTTGGATTCAATGATTGTTGTTTAACATCATCCAAGCAGTCGAAATGGAAGAAATCGAAATGGGATCCTGGGATTGACCTAAGTTTTGATTAAAAAAAGAGGATATTATATATAGAATCAGAATACTTAAGACTTGAAACAGGACACCAAAAACGACCACTTGTTATAGAGATGTCATGTCCCATTTTTATTAATATTAGAAAGATCAAAAGTCAAGAACACAATTTATTTGAAGTTATATTGACGTCAATGACATCACCATGACAAATATTTGATAAACATACTATCATTGACATGTTTTTTTTTAAATGGACTTATCATCGTACATTGCATCTAAGGAATCAAATATGAAAAGACAAGTTAGGAAGTGTATTCCAATACTTATATTTGTTTAGATATTCTTTGACATTCCGAAAGTTAAGCTAACAATTAACTGTCTACTTGGCTATAATACAAAGCTAAATGTCCAATTTATGTAACTCACCAATATTTTACTGTTGACAGTCAATGTCTTGTGAATAATCTGTATAATTTCATCGATGGGGATCTTCACAGGAGCTGAAAATGGCCGACTGGAATGACAAGTGAGGAAAATACAATACATCATCACATGACAAATCAATGACCAATAATAAAAGCAAACATGTGTTTTAACAAACAAAAACTGTCTCATTTTCAAATTACAACAATTTTAATTCATTAGGTCAATAGGTTTTTTTGCTAAAAAAAAAAATCATGAGCAAACCGGGCATGAGAATCATGTACACCATTTCTACAAGTTTTGGATATTTTCTTAAGAGTATGACGCATCATCATATTTTGAAAGTGTATGTGTGTCAGCCAAAGCATAATATATGTGTGATCCTGGTATGACACAATTATATTGTAGAGTGAGTGAGTGATTGATGCTTAACACCAAATGGCGGGAACAAGTTACATTCAGTGCTCAAGATGTTGTCCACTTTGAACTGAGACCTTCACGCTTAGTTAGATTTTGATAGCACTAGCTATTACTGAAACAACAATGGACATATTGTTCCACTCTTTGCTCTTTCTCTTTAATGCTGCATGCCTAGCACAGAAACAACATGTTGTCCACTTTGAACTGAGACGTTCACGCTTAATTAGAATTTGATAGCATTAGCTCACTGAAACATAGTCTTAAGTTTGAAACAATCTGCGCTCGAACCCATGATCTCCACTCGAGGCTAGCACTCTAGCCATTACACCACTGTTGTGATTATTATGTTGTATAAGTGTGTGACGTGTCATACTAGTGTGTCACACCATCATATTGCATAAATGTATGGTGGGCCATCCTATTGTGACACATCATCATAACGTGTGTGTGATGTGTCCTCATTATGTGGGTGTGATGTGTCTTTCCAATATGTTTCATTTTATTGTGACACATCATCATGACATGTAAGTGTGTGATGTGTCATTATGTGAAACTTCAGCATATTGTGTGTGAGATGTGTCTTTCTAGTGTAACACATCATAATAATGCATAAATGTGGGATGTGCCCTCATCATGTGAGTCTTCAGCATATTTGTTTGGTCAATGGTATTTAATGCCACTTTCAACAATATTTCAGTTTTTTTGTGGCAGTCAGTTTTATTGGTTGAGGAAACCGGAGTACCCGAAGATAACCACCGACCTGCCTCAAGTCACTGACAAACTTTATCACATAATTTTGTATCGAGTACATCTCGCCTGAGCGGGGTAAGAACTCACAACGTTAATGATGATAGGCACGGATTGTATAGGTAGTTATAAATCAAACTACCATACAATCACGACCACGACCACGACAGCCCCTTCAGCATAATGTGTATGCGATGTGTCTTTCTAGTGTGACACATCATCATATTATTTAAGAATATGACAATCATCATAAACAGGCTTAATATGCATATTCTTCTTTAAAGAACAGAAGATTAAATCTGTCAGTTACCTTAGTAGTTCTTGTAGACATTTTGAATAAGTACTAAAATATGTGGTAAGTATATTAAATCTGTCTGTGTGTTGCTCTGGCAGTTCTATAGTTGGTAAAGGAGGAACGACTGACTTGGAACTCGTATCTGAAAAAAATAATAATTCTTTCTTTTTTTGTGGACCAAGTTTAGTTACCTACTTATATAAATGTATTCTGAATATTGTTTTGTGTGGCACATATAAAATCAACTTCATTGAACTTGCTTCAACACCAATCTATGTAGAAAGTCAATTACATGTTTTACCAAACTCTACAAAACAAAAGATATGCATATTTAAAAAACTTAAAAACAACATGTATTTTCCTGTTTCTTAATACAAGGACATTCTAAATTTATAATCTCTACACAGTCCCAGAAAATATCTATCTTTCAGTTAAAAGTAATACAAGCTAGAGAATTGATATGAATACTTACCAGTTATGTTTAACCCTTCATATAACAAATCTACTGTGTTATTGAGACTTGATAGTATCTGTTGACATTTGTATAACCATGCTCCTGTGTATTTCATCCCTTTGGTTCCCCCTCCACCACAACCAGCCAATAGAATGTATGATGTAATAGCTGCCTAAAAATAAAAATGTATACCATATATGACAAATTCATTTAGTAAACGATTGTTGCAATATGTTACTTGATAACCTTAGTAATGTCCTCTGACAAAACATTTATTACATCTCAGTATATGTTTTCTATAAAAATAAATACAGTAGTCCCCCTCTTATAAGACCACTCCCACCAAAGGACACCCCTTTTATCAGGCCAGATTGTACATGCACAGAGAATGAAAATACTAAATTGTCCCCCTCCAGAGAGACCACACCTCTTATAAGATCACTCCACCAAAGGCCATCTTCTTTATCAGGCCACATTTCATATGCACAGAGATAGTAAAATACTGTTCCCCCTCCAGAGAGACCACACCTCTTATAAGACCACTCCACCAAAGGCCATCCTCTTTATCAGGCCACATTTCATATGCACAGAGATAGTAAAATACTGTTCCCCCTCCAGAGAGACCACACCTCTTATAAGACCACTCCACCAAAGGCCATCTTCTTTATCAGGCCACATTTCATATGCACAGAGATAGTAAAATACTGTTCCCCCTCCAGAGAGACCACTCCACCAAAGGCCATCCTCTTTATCAGGCCACATTTCATATGCACAGAGATAGTAAAATACTGTCCTCCTCCAGAGAGACCACACCTCTTATAAGGCCACTTTTCCATTGCTTTGTGAGAGGAGGATTACTGCATTAATAAAATTTCTACTTAATCACATGAAAATCAGATTGTGAATCTAGGTTGATAGTTCCAGGGACTATTTGTGCTAGGAATAATAGTCTTCCCATATTTTCTATGGTTCTGATTTTTCTGGTTTTAAGATATTCACACCTACAGGCCATGAATTTATGAATATTTGTTTACCAGATGATAAAATTGCTATATACTTTTAATAAGAGTGCCCTTACAAGCACAGACAGTATAATAACATATTTACCCATTGTAGAACTTACTTTAGGAACTGAAACTTCCACAAACAAATCCATTAACATTGCTTCTATCTTTCCCTAAAATATAAAATTTTCACATAAACTTCACTATTTTAGCTCTATTTTAAATAATATAAAGTCATCAACCATATATATATATGAAATGTTCATATTTATAAAAATGTATGAATTTTAAATGACACAGAGAGTATTGTATTTACCTCTCCTTACTGAAAAATTGCCTTGATTTTCCACAAAACTTAATATGAAACAAAGTGTATACGTTTATTTGATTTTTCACCCATAAAAGATCTGTTATAATATATAAATTTCACCCATAAAAAATCTGTCATCCAAATTTTCAATAAAAATAATTATTTACCTTGAATGCTCCACATGGACCAGGATAACTCTGTATACAGACATTAATGAGATTTAATGATGGCTGTAACCACTGAAATATAAATAATTACCATAGTAACAATAAATAATGACTGCAATGTCAATGGTTCCAGATAAATAAAAGTGATCATTTTCTTTATTAGCAATTTGTACATTTTCTCTTTGATCTGTACATGCGATGATATCTATTATCAAGTAACTAGCCTGATATTGACATAATACTGAAATATCACTGTTTTCTAATATGATGATATAATGACGTCACGTTACCAAATCCTCGATTAACATACTATCGTTAATATATTTTGCTCGAAATGGACTTCTCATCACATTTCATATTGTTCTGAGAAATCCATTCTCACAAAACAAATCAATATATAGATATATTTATACTGATATACAAAATGCAGTTTCTTTCTTTCCTGAGGGTCCGGGTGAGTTAGGTAGTTGGATTACCTAACAGTTCATACAAGCCTATCACCAATAAGGCGTGGGTTCGCGCCCAGCTTTGTAAATTACAAAAAAGGGTGCACTCGACTCGCAGCCGCAAGTGATAAAGTTTACCAGTTGCTTGCCTATGATCGGTGGTTCTCTCCGGGTACTCCAGCTTCTTCCACCACTAAACCTGGTTGCCATGATATAATTGAAATATTGCTGAAAGTGGTGTTAAACACAATAAATCAATCAATCTTTCTTTCCTACCTGAGAATTGGCAGGCAGAAGTACTGATAATAACTGCGGTAAAATGCCTGTAACATCTTTACTGAGAGCTGTAAAGTTGACAGTCAATGGTAATATTCTGCATCCAATATTACTGGCTAAATTCTTTAATTCTGGAGGATCATGGGACTGAAAAAAAATATTATAGAGTTTGAACAACAATGTCCATACTACCATTTAAAAATCAGCAATTTTTATGTAACAAAAACAGCACATTATTAAGTAATTGTCAATTATTTATTATAATTTAATGATATTTGCATGCCTAAATGAAACAACTGTTTTTAATTTTTACGAAACAGTAGAAAATTGTATTAAAACATTTTTTTCACAATATATGATTGCACCTTAAATATTAATTAAAATTGTAAAAAAAAAAACATGTCTAAAGCAATAACTTTCAATTCATTTAACCAACCGCACAAACACTAACCACTTGATCAGCAAACCTCAAACTTCAGACACAAAAAACACAACAACATAAAGTCCTGGCTTGGTGGTAGACATCTATAGATCTTATTTCCTCCTTATCAAACAAAATGTATTGTGTATTCAATAAACATGTAATGTATATTATACCTCTAAACACTGTATAATGAATCTGATCCAGGTTAAAGCATTCTGGGTAAACACTTCGGTTACACATTGCTCAACTAGCTTGTCAAGGAAAAGAAAACCTTCTGCCCTGAAAAATATTAGCATGTTATTTTGAATAGCGGTATTATTGATGCTTCTTTGGCACATATTAACATGTATGATAAATATCATTTGTACATTCATCTCTACTCCCTGCATCATTAGCTGCGGAACCATAGCACTTATGGTCCTTGGACAGTTTTTCTGATATTTGCAGTCCCTATGGTCCGCAAATATCAGAAAAACTGCCCAAGGACCATAAGGGCTACAGTTCCGCAGCTAGACCAGGCATCATCACAAGTGTATATCTTGACCTTTTTTTTTACATTTGCAAGACTAAAATTTACTGTGCTCAATTTTTCAAAAATGTCTGTTTAATCCGATTTATTTAAAGTAATATTACACCAGTTTTGGGTGAAGAAAATTTTTCTGTGAAAATTCATTTGGAATATACGGCGATACCTTTACTAAGCTATTCATGCATGTTTCAAGTCGAAATATGTTCCCAACAACCAGAAATCTGCAAATCCGTGTGCATGTTTTTCGTCCTCGCCATTGTTGATGAGACTAATTATAACTTTTGGTTGTTTTGTTCCGATGATTGCCGATCATTATACCTCGTGTCGAAAAGTTTTGGTCCGATGATTGCCAATCAAGAAAAGATAAACGGGTGTGTTCGATTTGCGTTTCATTATCTCCCTTTTTGAAACCTGGCTGTCAAAAGTAGACATTTATTTTTATGTTGATATGTTTTATTGATATATTTTGTAATGATAAGGCTATTTGTAATTATGTTTATCGTATTTAAACATTGACAACCTTCTAAAAATAAAATTTGTTAAGAAATTTGCAGAATTAAAATAATAACCATACCATTGTCAAGGCGTACTTGTGTTAAACACTTGCATCCATTCATCCAACCAAACACTGTGAATGGTTACCAGAATAACAAGTGCCTTTACTACCGTCTACATGATGTATATCTGTATTCATGACTTATATTTTGACATACCTGTGTTTTGATGTATTTAGACGTCCATGAATATGGCTGATTATTTCTTGAAGAGCTCCTTTCTTCTAAAAATAGAAACAACATAAAAATTAATACAACAACCAAATACCAGAGGCTCTCAAGAGCCTGTATCGTTCACCTGGTTATAAAAAGAACCAATTGGTCCTATGTAAAAACTATGTCCTGCAGTGGTAGTTATCTTGGAATTCCGATCAACATCAAAAACACAAAGTTTGTAAAGGACCTTCCAATGATTGATGCATAGTTTAGGTTCAATCAGTGCAATAGCTTCAGAGAAGAACATATTTCTCTATTTTCCCCATATGGTCCTGTGTTAATACTATGACCAGTGGTGGCAGCCATCTTGAATTTCGGATCAGCATAAAAAACCCAAACTTTTTAGAGGACCATCAAATGATTATTCCTGGGCAGTTTGGTTTCAATTGTCCATGTGGTTTAAGAGAAGAAGCGTTTTGAAACATTTTTCCCATAGGGTCCAAAGTTAAACTTAGTCCTGCCGTAACCGCCATTTTGAATTTCATATCGGAATAAAAAACCTGAAGTTTGTAGAGGACCATCCAATGAACATTCATGTACAGTTTGGCTTTAATCATATTTGAAGTTTCTGAGAAGAAGGCTTTTGAACATTTTCCCATAGGGTCATACATGTGAACCTTCCGTCGGGAGCATTATTCTCCCGATTTTGAGGGTCCCTTCCATCTCTCCCGTCAACTTTCAAAATCTTCCGCCCGTGAAAAAATTCAAGTACAAAAAAATCTTGCCCTACAATGTACATTTTGCGATCAATATTTCTGGAAATTCCCCATTTGGAAACTCTGCGCTGACGAAAAACACCGAGAGATATGAATGATATCCGGTTATTGATCTGTTTGACACCTTTACAGGTAAACCGTGACATGATGATGATTAATTAAGGTGTTGATGATTATACAACAATTATCCACTGATTGACAGTTAATTGGGTATAAGGAAGTGTGTTTGTGACACACGCTTAGATGATTAGAAGTGGGATAGCGGCAATTAAAAATAGTTATAAAGTGACAAAATAAACGTTGTGCAGACACGAGTCGATCAACCTTTGATGCCGAGAAAACTTCTTATTTCGATCAAACAATCAATGAATTCATCTCGGATTGAGTTGTTATGGCTTGTTTGGGACCAAAGCTGATCAAAGTATTTGTGACTTTCACTTGCTGTGATTATATCTGTGACTTTTTAAGGGTAAATTCTGTGACTACATGTGATGAATAGTGACTTTTTAATTTTAGTGATCTATGACTTTATTGTTCAGAACATTCTGCCTTCATTGTTATAGCCTTATGATTATGAATAAATTATAAATAAAGTTTTTATTCTTCATTCAACATATGAAACACTACTTAAGACAGAAATGTAAACAATACATATTGAAGTGGGATGCAGTTGGTTCAATACTGAAACAAGCAAAAGGAAAACTTCAATAAACAATAAAAACACGCATCAAATACGTCGATAAAAACGTTGATAAAAAATCTCCAGTTATGAGATCAAATCTCCAGCCAAAAATTTGCAAATCTCCAGTTGTAGCATAGCAACTCTATCACATGTATGTAGGGTCCAATGTTAATCTATGTCCTGCAGTGGTGGCCATCTTGGATTTCCGATCGGCATAAAAAACTTAAATTTTGTAGAGGACCTTCCAGTGATCATTCTTGGGCTGTTTGGTTTCATTTTTCCAAGTGGTTTCAGAGTGGAAGCGTTTTGAGACACTTTTCCCATTGGGTCCAATGTTAAACTAAGTCCTGCTGTAGCTGCCATCTTCCATTTTGTATTGGCATTGGAACAAAAAACCTAAAGTTTGTAGAGGACCATCCAATGAACATTCATATACAGAACAAAGAATAAAGGTTATCTTAAACAATAGTCCAAGTGCTACAATGCTCATCAGAGCAGTATATCTAATTCTAGGCATATTTTGCTCCCTTAACAAGAATGAAATAAGGGTACCAAAAATAACCCCCCCCCCCCCCTCCCCTTTTTTTTTAAACTTTATCTCCAATCCACATGCCTGTAAATACTACAACGACGCTGCTATAGTTTTGCTATACCTCTATTGAGAACAATTTGCTCTCATCTGTTAAATCTATTAGACATCTAAAATCGTTAATTTGCTTGTCCTTCTTTAAAAATTCTGTTCTAAAACTCGAAATCACATTTTCAATGGATGCATCCATCTTGCTTTCTCGCAGTTAATTTAAAAAATAAATAAAAGTAGATCGTAGATGGTAAGTAGTGCCAATTTGTTACAATAATGATAAATATATTTCTTTTTAAATATTCTTTATTGTCTTAACCTTTTGTATACTTATTATGTAAAGACAGTTTTTATCTATCGAAAAAAAGAATATATTAACTGCAGTATGTAAACATGTCTGCGCCCATGGGCACAAAATAATACTCGTAAGACTTTCCTTAAAATTGTCACGTCCCAAGTGCCAGATCTGTGGGTTGTAGTAACTTGTACGTAAGTAAGCCTAGGCTAATTCATGCCTGAAATAAATTAAAAAGGCGGAACATAATAAATAAAAGCACACATAAAAAGTAAAACATGGGTATTTAATAGGAATGTTCGCCAATCTCATTAGTGATGTCATATTCACCAATTTGCTTGTCATTAAACAAATAATTGGTTGGCAGTAAAACAATAACGTAATTGACAGGAAAGTAACCAATATTTAAACTTTTATAACTTTTTTATTTCCAAACCAATTTTGGTTCTGTTAATTGTTTTAGAGACTTAAGAAAATTCATATTTGTTCTGTCAGTTTACATTTTTTTTTATTTTGATATGATAAATTCATAATTCTAATATGAAATAATGCATTTTTACGCTTCAAAACTAAATAAAACAAGACTGAATTTCCAATCTTTTTATTCTGAATATTTTTATCAAACCTTCGATGTGAATTAATTATTGCTATATAATTTTCATTTCTGAAAGAATTATTAAATTATCGTAAATAACAAAATAATAATGACAATTTAAAGTTGAGCCTTCATTGAAAGACAAGCGAAATTTTTGATTTCCTGCCAACCACACAGGTAAATTCTCAAGCCTGTGACATCACGGCAAACATCACTATAACAAAGAAGTTTGGAACACAAGCATTTACATTTGGGTCATTCTTTGACTTCATGTCCAAATTTGATTGCAAATAATTTATTTTTCCAGATAGATGACACTAGACACTAATGAACCTTACATTCCTGTCTATAGCCATATTCTGGAGTAGACAATATAAGGCCTGTTTTTATATTCTCATACATGTGAACCTTCCGGCGGGAGCATTATTCTCCCGATTTTGAGGGTCCCTTCCGTCTCTCCTGTCAACTTTCAAAATCTTCCGCCCGTGAAAAAATTCAAGTACAAAAAAATCTTGCCCCACAATGTACATTTTGCGATCAATATTTCTGGAAATTCCCCATTTGGAAACCCTGCGCTGACGAAAAACACCGAGAGATACGAATGATATCCGGTTATTGATCTGTTTGACACCTTTACAGGTAAACCGTGACATGATGGTGATTAATTAAGGTGTTGATGATTATACAACAATTATCCACTGATTGACAGTTAATTGATGCCGAGAAAACTTCTTATTTCGATCAAACAAGCAATGAATTCATCTCGGATTGAGTTGTTATGGCTTGTTTGGGACCAAAGCTGATCAAAGTATTTGTGACCTTCACTTGCTGTGATTATATCTGTGACTTTTTAAGGGTAAATTCTGTGACTACATGTGATGAATAGTGACTTTTTAATTTTAGTGATCTATGACTTTATTGTTCAGAACATTCTGCCTTCATTGTTATTGCTTTGTTATAGCCTTATGATTATGAATAAATTATAAATAAAGTTTTTATCCTTCATTCAACATATGAAACACTACTTAAGACAGAAATGTAAACAATACATATTGAAGTGGGATGCAGTTGGTTCAATACTGAAACAAGCAAAAGGAAAACTTCAATAAACAATAAAAACACGCATCAAATACGTCGATCAAAAATTTGCAAATCTCCAGTTGTAGCATAGCAACTCTATCACATGTATGTATTCTCAAACTTGTTTATGGTTGAAAACAACCTGAAACATGTTTAAGATAGATAAAAAACGCAATGGTTGAAGAACAATATTTAAGAGAAATTTTCTAGTTCATTGATTATTTTTTAACAAAATAAAATTAATTTTTCATTTACAAATAAAACAATTCAACTCTTAAACATACTGGTAATTAAAAAGGTTCAAACATATTCAACCGCACTTCGATCCCGGTTAAGATGTTCTTTAACCATTTAACCGCATGGTTAAAACCACATCGAAAAAAACAGTTTAAAACCAGGTTAATAGTTAAGAATTAAAAAACAGGCCTATAATAAGACAGATGTTTGCCAAGACAAGTACAGGTTTAGTTATTATGAAATGCACTATGAAGGGAAATCAAAATCATGGTCACATAATACCAATTGTTGCTCAAGAGAGGTGGTCACTGAAGCAGGTTAGACTTTCTTGCTTAATGAGAATGGAGAAAATTAACTATTAGATCTGATTATAAATTTATTATACAAATGTAGTTGACTGTTTTAATGAAATAAAGTTATTTAATCAAAGATTTAATTCATTTACAAAATAGTTCCACTGATATCTTAATATTGGTATAAATTTCAATTTGTAATTCATCAAACACTGTACCATTAACCTCTGTTCATTTTTTTTTCTTTATCCAGTGATAGACTCCTGCCACTACATATGGAATAACAATGGATAGCAATATAACAAACACTCAAGATTTATTGAGGGAAATGGACAATATTACAGGTGATGACCCTGATGTCAGTTTCAATGATATTGACAACACACAACAAATTGTTAGTAATATTGACAGAATAACAGCTTCTCAAGTCACAAACACTGGCTCTGATATAACTCAGACAGATGTGGATTGTTCCGACAAACAAGGAGAAGTAGAAAACCCAATTGTTCCGACATATACTTCATATACAGATTGTTCTCACAAACAAGAAGAAGCAGTAAACCAGATTAGCTCACAAGAAAAAAATAGTTTAATGACACAATGTGAATTTCAATTTAATAATGAGACTTCAAATACAGAATGTTTGCAACATGAACACCAGAAAATAGATCTTAAATTAGTACCAGTTACTATGGTTACTGGTATGTATGATGTAAAAGATTCAACAGAAATTGTGTCCAAAAGTATGGAATCATCTGAAGATTCTAAAACATTGATAGTCGAGACTTCTCATTGTGAGCCACCTAGCAAGAAACTCAAAGTTAACCAAGCTGAAAGTCAGTCTGTATTGAAGCCAGCATTTCAGTTTGTTCCTAGAAATGTACATACAAGTCAAGTTGAAAATAACCCAGGAGCTGTGAAACAAACAATTAAGAAACAAGAATTTGTGAAAACCATAAGTAATACTTCTTTTGATGATACTGAAACCAAGGGAGATAATTTAAAGATCAAGTCACATGAACAGACTGTACAAAAGGAGTCATATTCCAAAAAAGAGGAAACAGATTCATTGTTAAAGAGTGATATGAACACTTCACCATATAAATTTAAGTCATACGATGCCAATGTTGTACTGCCACCAGAAGTTGTAAAAACATGGAGGACTTCTTGTGATATTAAGGAAGGAGAGGTTATTGAAATTGAAAGGTATGACTATAAATATCAGCTACCAAAATTAAACTTAGGAATCAAATGAAATTTGCTAGCATACTTCATATTTCATATACGCGGTGTGTACATACATGTAGCAAGGTTGAAAGATTTTTTTTTGCAATTTATCAATCTGGTCTTTGTGCTTTATATCCCCATATTGTATATGATTTCATAAAAGTATAAATTACAGAATTTGGGTGCAGCCAGTTAATAATTTAACCACATTACCAAAATTATGAAAAACAAAAGCCAACATGGCTCTTTTAGGAGTGATAATTTAGTAGTATTATACTATCTCTGAAATATGGCTTGATAACAGGGATGGCCTTTTCCAAGAGTGATCTTTTTAAGAGCGGGACTACTGTAGTTATACAATTAAATAGTCCTCATATATTGTCTTTGAAGAAGAGTTTGAAAATACCAAAGGGGTAATCAAAATCCGTTATTCGAAAAACAGACAACACAAATGCATGAAATATAGAGATACAATGTACTACATGTATATAAAACAGAGATGCTTCATCAAGATAAATTTGTTTTGCTTGTACTATCAATTGTTTGTTTCTCTTGTAGTGACTGTGACAGCATTTTTACATCTGACCCTGTTTGTTTTGCTCATGTAGTTACTGATTTTAGCAAAGTTGAGGATAACTATCTCAGAGGTTGTAAATGGTAAGTACAAGTATTTCTGATGATTTTGTTATTATTAAGGAATTGTAGTTCATTGTTGCAGCTTGTTTGTCATTATTTTATTTGCAAACAGAGATACTTGCAACTTGTCTGGGACTCGTCATTTGAGTTTGGGACTCCCCATATTTTGTATAAAAATTAGTGAGACTCATGAAAATGTTATCCTACAAGGATCTATGTGTAAATAAGATGAACAGTAATGGTTTACTATATAATCAACCACAACACCATGAATCACTCCTCTGCCAGAAAAAAATGCATCAGTGCTGTTATGATTAACATGCGTGCCCAGAGTATGGTAGATCGTGGGTTCAAGCCCCGGTCAGATCAAAGCAAATAATATTAATATTAGTATTAGCTGCTCTTTTTTGAATTACGCAGCACTATGGAGCAGTAGCAAAGATTTGTTGACTCAGAATCAGGATTACAATATGTATGTAACTGAGTGTAGCAATATGTCTACCCGCACACTGTTGTTGCAGAGAGATAGCACTATAAAAATCCAACTAATTATAAAAATAAATTTAAACAGTGATGGTTAACAATTCCACCAATATCAACAAAACAAACAATCACCTCTCACCTACAGAAAGTTTAAACAGTGATGGTTAACAATTCCACCAATATCAACAAAACAAACAATCACCTCTCACCTTAAACTCACTGAACATAAAAAAAAGACCACTACATATGTTGTTAGACATCCAGGTTGTGGCTTGGGACAAGTACAAATGTGGCAGGGTTAAACCAATAATGGGATACTAATCCTCACCTCTTGATAACTGGATATCAAACGGCAATACATGTATAAAAATGATAAAAAAAAAAACCTGCACAGATTGCTTCTACTCAAAATGACTACATACTATCACAAAAATGAATGACAATATAACGAACATGGACAGTACAATAGCAGGGCCAATGGATGCTGATAGTTAACTGATTACTAGCTAGGAAGGTACAATCTGTTGGTTGAAGACCATTACAAAAAAAGTCATGAGTGATACTTCTAAAAGATTTATTATCAATTTTTCATAATCATTTACCATAAGCATATTGGTTCATAGCTGACTACATCATCATCTCATCAAAAGTTGACTTGTTCTCACCATGATATAGCTGAAATTTGTTTCACTTGGCATTAAGCAACAATCACTCTCATAATTTGATATGTTTTTACAGGTCACCAGATGGAACTTGTCTGCTGACAAACAGTAATGACAATAAACTTAGAATTTACAACATTCCTACAGAATTGATGGATAGCAAAAATCATGAAATAGTAGGTCGTTTATGTTAGGATTTACCTCTGTACGTGTATAATATACATTGTAAAATAAAAACAGTAAAATATTGTAAATCTGAATGGTACAAATGTATCGCCACATTCACAAAAGTAGATTTAAAGATGTGTTTTTTCATTATATTCTTAAATACTATATGATCAAACAATTAAACAATTTACATAATAACACAAACATGCATGTATATATATAAAATGTCCAACACCACTACATATACATCATACATGTATATACTTTTGAGTAAGTTATTTCCTTGTTTCAAATGATTGCTATAAACATCATTGAATTTTTACTTTGACATTTTTTTATTGTAAACATACTGTCAAATGTTAAGGGAGAGTGATACATTTTATAATATATTTCATATAATGTTATTTTAGACATCCAATCAGATCGTTAAAGAGAGTGATACAGTTTATGACTTCTGTTGGTACAACAAGATGTCGTCTGCTGATCCAGATTCATGTTGGTATGCAGTAATGATTGATTTTTAATGTTTCTATTGATAATTTACTGTAACATAATATTTTGAGGGGGCTACAACAATTTAGTTTGTTGTAATTGCAATAATTTCTTTCTCACAAATCAATGTACTAGTAATGAATTTCACTACAACAGAATCCATATTTGTGTTTCATCACAATTTAAGCATGTTTTCGTTTTTGAGTGAGTGAGTAAGTGATTGTTGTTAACGGCAACTCAGCAATTTTGCGGCTATATCATGGCGAGAAAAAGTTAATTTTCAATGTTTTTGCAGACCTTATTTTAATATTAATAGTTTATTGTACTGTGTTCTGTACAATATGGCAGAATATTGTACGAGTCAGTATATTGTATTGAAAATCTGCATTGGATGAGACGCCATTACAATTTCTCACTAATGAGACAGCACAGATCCTGTTTTTAGCCATGTGAGATATCCTTGTCTCAACCCGTGGGTGAGATAAGAATTTCACGCTACTTTTCTCATAAAAATGTTACCTTTCGCAAAATGTCATTGTATCAATAAAATCGTTTATATCAATTATGATATTCACTGCAAGTACAGGCAATAATTGTATTATTATACCGAAACTCTATTTACAATAATGTTCGATGCAATAAACACTTATTTGTGTGTTTTTATCTTGTGTTTTCATAAACTTCATATTTGTGTTTTTAACCTCCGGTCAAGATTGTAATTCTGGATTGCAAGATTGTAATTCCGGAATGTTAAATTAGTGAGAAAAAGAATCAAACATCGGTAAGAGGGCAAGACGGAAAAATCTCAGACACCCGCTTGAAAGATTTCTATTGGTCTCCAACTCGGCCGAGCCTCATTGGAGAACATAAATCTTTCCCTTGGGTGTCTGAGATTTTTCTGTCTTGCCCTCTTACCGGTGTTAGATCCTTTATATCTTTCTATGATCTTTTATGTAGTGTATTCAGCAATTTTATGTCTTTGATATTTTTACCTGTTATCCTTGGATTAGCATACAACATTCACTGTGTGTTTATATCATATATCTTTATCCATCTCACAAAATATATTTTGTTTATCTCATAATATGTATATTGATACATTTTAGCTTTTTAACAACCTGTAAAGATAGTCCAGTACACATGTGGGATATGAACACTGGGAAACTGAAATGTACATACAGGCCTTATAATCATCTGGTTAGTTTCTTAGTGTTTATAGAGGCTAAGTGTTTACTGTTTAAAATTACAATACAATACAATACAATAAGCATTATTATATTTTAATCTATATGTTAGATTTTGATTGGATTAAATTAGTCATGTGATAATAAAATAATTGAGATGTTTTGCCAAAATTTGCGCTGCCGGGAAACAACCCTATTGTTCCCCGCCGAACAACACCTATTATTATACCTCACATAATAAAGAATCAATTCTATTGGTTAAAAGATAATCACATGACATAAAATAATCTGGATATTTTTGCTTCTAATCGCCGCCAACGGTGAATAACCTCAAGAATTACACACGTCCATTGAATAACCCTATTATTCAATGGTGTAAAAACATGGAATAATACTTTAGCAATTCAAATATTAAACAGTATATTTCAACTGTTTGTTCGGTATAATAAAACAGTTACGGCCCTCTGAATCTGTGAATATCCAAAATTGTCAACCCCACTAGGGTTATTTTCCTCGGGCTAAAGCCCTTGGTGAAATAACCCTAGTGGGGTTGACAATTTTGGATATTCACCTCTTCCGAGGGCCATAATAGTATATTGTTACCCGCCGAACAACCCAATTTTCCCCCACAAGGGAGATAACCTATAAAACATTGGCAAAAATTTGCGCTGCCTGGAAACAACCCTATTGTTCCTCGCAGAACAACCCAATTTCCCCCACAAGGGAGATAACCTATAAAACATTGGCAAAACTATAATAAAACAATTACGGCCCTCTGTGTAGGGAAATATCCAGATTTATCAACCCATGGGGGGGGGGGTTGTTTTCCCTCTCAGGTTGACAAATCTGGACGTTTCCCTACACAGAGGGCCGTAATTGTATATTATTTATTGTCCAAAAGATATAGAGTTGTTGTGGCCGTGAACATATGATAACTACCTATGCAATCAGTGCCTATCAACACTGAAGCTGTGAGTTCGAAACCCGTTCATGGTGAGGTGTGCTCAATACAATATTATGTGATAAAGTTTGTCAGTGACTTGTGACAGGTCGATGGTTTTCTCTGGGCACTCTGGTTTCCTCTACTAATAAAACTGACCACCACGATATAACTGAAATATTGCTGAAAGTAGCATTAAACACCATAACCCTAACCCGAAAGATATAATGCAAGCTCTAGTGAGCTTTTAGATCCAACAACATAATTTGAAATGAGACAGTGGTCAAGTTGAATAAATGTAGTGGTATGTCTATAGTGACAACAAAATACATACAATGTAATTCAACATGAAAAATTATTGTGTTTATGAAAAGAAAGTTTAAACAGTGATGGTCAACAATTCCACCAATATGAACAAAATGAATTTCATGATTCGACTTAAGCATGTAAAATCTGAAAGTTTAATGTTCAAAGCTTTTGGGTATAAAATCTAATGTTGTATTTTATTTGTAAAAAGCTTTTTCAAACATCTGGAAAATCCTAAATGAAATGCTATGTTTAATGTCAAATAGAATTTTGATAGTGGTACAATTGATGCAAAAGTAAATGAATTAATGTAATCTTATTGATAGCTGATTGTTATGCGAGTCAGATTTTTTGAAAACCCCATTAAGGGAGTTATTTCCCTTTCGTATCCCAACAACAACACAAGTTGTCATTAATGAAACATAGAATGTGGATCAGACTTTTTTTTTGTTGCTAAATTCAATTAAGATTGGAAAACTTCAATATTTCTACTAAATCGCATGTAATGTGTGGTATGTTTTTTTTAAAAGACAGCTTTTTCTTTATTTTTATTTTAAGGATGAAATGACAACTGCCCACAGTTTGTGCCTCAGTTTAGATGGTAGTAAGTTATACACAGGGTTCAATAGGATGATTCGTGTGTTTGATGTGTCTAGACCTGGAAGACAATGTATACAGAGACCTACTTTTGGTAAGATTGACTCAATGTTACCTTTCAGTCAATGATTGGTATATAGCCATTAATTTGACTGACTGCTTGTATGTTAAATCAACCTTTTTATGTTAATACAAAATAACATACATGTATATGACAGTGCACAGTCTCTACCAGACACACTTCGATTACCGTATATTGGGATATTTTGGCGTCGGGATATTTCTGAATGATGATTGTTTTATTTTGGTGCTTTTCAAAAGGTTAGAAAAAAAATAAATGCTCTTGACTGCTTTTTTTTTTTATCGTAGATCAAAAACTTGAAGTCAAATACCACCGATATCTCACCGGAAGTTTGTTTAAAAAAGTAACTAAAAAATTGGATATGGGCGAAATACAAATACTTTTCCGGATGGCATTATCTGTGGATGAAAATTAATAAATAGTGATAAAATATTTATTAGCTAAGATGATAAGATGACCTTTAAAACAACATAAAACTCAAATTCACAATTACACTGTGGCTACCTTAATTAACGTTTGTCAATAGATGTTTTTACAACAGGTGTGAAATCTGTCTCATGTTTATATAACAATTTATTTGACTGACGACTGCCGGTATACTAATCATACAATAAAAATGTCAATGATTAAGACCCTAGAGCTAAATTGACAATTAACATTTAGTTTCTTGTTAAAATTATTATACACATATTGTTAAATTATAATCTTTATTTATGTTCATTGCGAAGATCAGCAGTACATTTATCAACATTGGTAATGTCAACTAATAAATCCTGTTGTTTAGGTAACTGCAGTATTGACTTCGACGACATTTTGACTCAAATGGCTACGAGCCTACGAATTCTACTAAATTTAATTTTACCACATGACCCTGATATATACTCACAACTTTCGGAGGAAACATAAATACTTGAGTTGTGAATACTATTGATAATTTTAAGATTGATTAGTTTGAGTAAGATCGATATCGTACTAGAACTTTTATAAAATATTGTTATATTTTTATTCTAGCGGATGTTATTTTTTGGTGTGTTTAATTTTGGGACTTTCAAGAGAGGCACCAAATAAACCAAAATAAAACTACGGCCAAAATATCCCAATTTACGGTAGGTTATGCATATATTTTTCAGTCAAACACCAAGGACAGCCAGGAATAATATCCTGTATAGCAGCCAGTCCCCAGGGTGGGGGAATTTATGCAGCAGGATCTTATGCCCGGGCTAGTGAGTATATTAATTGGATAGATTTAATACAAAAGAACATCAGAAAATAAACAATTACCAAATCTGTGAAAACCATAGATTAGAAGATGGACTTAATTTACCAAATATATATTTAATAGAAATATATAATCTGTAGAAAAATATAAAACTCATAATAACGGATATGGATATAAGATAAACATGAAGAAAATTTTATTTTACAATTAGAAACAAATTATAGACGTTAAGCAATAATCAATCAATGGTTAAGGAAAAGTATTTAATATTGCTGTTCTATGTCTTACAGTGATAGTCGGATCTTCAATGATGAAGATAGCTTGTACCATGAGGTGTTTGTGAAACAGTCTCCTCGGTCAAGTGACCAGCAGTGTTTACATAGACTATTGCAATTTTATTTCTTCCGTTTATCGGGATGTCTATAGATATTTATTCAAGGCTTTTGTGCATATTATAAAAATTAATTTTTTTTATATAACTTCGAAGAAAGTTTATTTTTAAAGTATTTTCTTCCTTATTTTCAGTTGCCCTATATCATGAACCTGATGGTAACATGCTTTGTATGTTTGAAGGACAACAAGGGGGAGTAACTCATATAGCCTTCTCACCAGATGGCACAAAGCTATATAGTGGTGGAAGGAAGGTATGTTGTGTAGTAAAAACTGACCTTTCAAACTGTAACTCCAACATTTTTAGACAATTTTCATTATTTCCTGCTGAATATTTTCTACTATATATAAATGGTTGATTTGTGTATTGTTACTCAGATTTCTAATTAAACACACAATGTTTCAGCACTATCTGGGTTTATTAGATATCTTTATTTTTGAAATTTACAGTTCCTTTATAATGTAATTATTATTAAAAACTAAGGTTCTCCTCCCTCAGGTATCAGTGACATTAGTGAATTTTTGAAATCCCTATTATGTCCTTTGGTTTTCTTTCTTCCGAAGAGTTTTAAATTATTTGGCTTTCCAATATTTAGAATTTGAGCGTACCTGATAAGTTTATTCCATAAGCGTGTCGTGCACACTAAATTAGAGATCTTCTTTTTTATTCCCTATATTATTTGTAAATTTGATTTTCAGATAATTTCTCACCCAACTTATGACAGAAAGATGTTCAAATGATGAGAAACTGATATATATTTCTAGCATTCTCTTGATTATTATTTTAGGATCCGGAAATTCTGTGCTGGGACCTAAGAAAACCTGGTCAAATTTTGTTTGTAGTTTTGAGACTATGTGAAACTAACCAAAGACTTTATTTTGATCAAGACGGGTATGTGTATTAGTTTGATAACTAATATATTTTTCCTTAATAGGTACTTGTAGACTCCTACAGTAAACCATTCCTAAATTGTTATATTTCAAGATTTTTCCAAGGGATCGTTATGGTCGTGATTGTATGATAGTTGGATTTACAACTACCTGTGCAATCAAAACTTATCACCACTACTTTTGTGAGTTCGAACCCCGTTCATGATGAGGTGTACTCAATACAACATTATGTGATAAAGTTTGTCTGTGACTTGTGATAGGTCAGGTTTTCTCCATGTACTGCGGTTTCCTCCACCAATAAAACTGACCGCCACGAAATAACTGAAATATTGTGGCATTAAGCACCATACACCCAACCCATGATTTTCCTTAGGGCATGGTTATCTAAGGTCTAAGGTAGTCTGTAATAATCACTATCAAGGAGATAATGGGTTTATGCCAAATTTTTGTGAAAAGTTAGCAATAGTATAAAAATACTTTTGAATTTTTTGGATATTAATAATTGTAGTTTTGAGTGAATTATGATTTATTAATATAAAATAATTCACACTGTGTCAGTAGTTTTGTTTCTATGCTGTTAAGAAAGTTAACAGTGATGGTCAACAATTCCACCAATATCAACAAAATGAACATTAATCTCTCATTTTATCTCGCTAAACACATAAAAAAGATCACTGCATGACGTTGGAAATCCAGGTCTTGGCTTGGGACAGACACAAAAATGTGGCTGTGGTTAAACCGGTTAATGTATATTTATCAGCATGACAATAATCTTAAGCTGATGATAAATCTACAAAATGTAAATCATAATTATAGAATTATACTTCATTACAGATCAGGAAGACATTTGGTCTCTGGATGTCATGACGGGGCTGTATCTGTATGGGATACATCAAGACTCCCTGTTAAGGTTCTGCCAGAGTCTGATCCCTTATTGAAGCTTGTTATGAAGTTTAAAGCTCACAGAGATTGTGTAAATGGTGTAAGGTATGAATATTATATGTGAATAAAAATATATGGCTCATTCACAAATCTTAACCAAATGACCATAAATATCTGCAAAACATACAGTAAATGCTAAGAATGTACCTAGATCAAGATCAAGTTTATTTCCATGGAATTGAATTAACTTGTTTGCTTTCGAATTCCATTTATTAATTTATAAAGAAGGAATTGATGTTTATGTTATAATTCGATAATTAAGTCATTAATGACATATGTTTAAATTTATACCAGAATCTGGTGATAAGATTGAAATCATAGGTTAAGTATGTTATGTTCCATTTACATCTGAAGTAAACTCTATTTATCCTTATGTTCAGGAAAATAAAATCATGACATTATGTGTGAAAATTACAGTGTTTAGTAATCAAGTAATTCTACTTTTCTTTCTTTTTTGAAAAGGTGAACTAAATTTGTATACAATTTTGATTTATGTCTGTATAGCAAGGTTTTGTATAAAAACATCTAATTTTTTAATCAAAATGTGAGTATAAAAATAGTCTGTTATTATATCAGTGGTGATAATTGTTTAGAAATAACCATATTTGAGACAGAGATTCGCTTTGATATGTATATATTTTATATTTTTAGTATCAACCCGAAGATGAATGTATTAGCGAGTTGTTCTGGACAGAGACATTACCCAGACTTAGGAGATAGTGATGACTCAGACAATGATAGTGTTGACATTAATATTAATACTAAAGATAATAGTGTTAAACTATGGAAATTTAAATCATGATCTGTATGTAGTAATTAAATAATTGGACAATGCATTATGTGATTCTGTTTTTAATGACAACGAAGGGGTTGCCATGGCAGTGATAATTAGATTAACATCTGCCTATTCAATAGGGATCATTCACCAAATTTCTTTCGACAGACGTCGCTGTTGTTCCATAAGTGGTTAGCTGAACGTTTTAATCTCGATGACGCTTGAATTGTTAACGTTAGGTACAAGGACACGTCAATATGTAATGCCTTTATAACATGAATAGGACAATTCTGTACATTTCGTTCACAAACAAAACTGTTCTCAGGATTTTTATTTTTATTTTATAAATTATAACATTATTTTACAAGTTAGATAAACTACTATGAAACAAAAGAAGTTACCCGTATTGCGGGATATTCAATACGGGCTGCTTCTTTTTTTTTTAAATAGTACTGTATCTTATACTTAAACCATTGCGCTTGAACAGTTGACTACAGAACGACAGGGATATTAGGTTATTAATTAATTCCTAACGGTGTATACGTGTATCACATTTCATTTCTTCGCATTAGCATTAGGGGAAAAGGGTGTATTTAACTCTGATAAAAAGATTTCGATGCTACATTTTTGTACCTGAAAATAAAATGCACTCTGAAACAGAATTTTTGTTCCGTGAAAAAGTTGTCCCTTTATGACTAATAATAAAAATTTGGGTAAAAGTATAAATAATCAAAACCATACATGTACAATACACAGGAACACAACAAATTCATTTATACCTTTAGGCAGTAATATACACTTTTCAACAAACACAAAAAGAACAAGTAATAATAATAAAAACTTTGTAACAATGAACAAATAGAATTTCTGTGTGCATAGACACCTATTCAAGTAGCATAGTTGGTACTTTATATCATTTAAAGGGGAGCTTATTCAAAATAAATCTAAAAACGGCCATGCAATAATAAAAAAAATATTAATAGCAATAATAAATTTATGTTTGTAATTAACAATCCAAAGGGAACACATTTATGATTATTTTCAAATAATTTAATTTGATTTGACCCCCACTGAAATTTGTTGAAAGTGGTGTTAAACACCAAACCCAGTAGTCCGTATGTTTCCAATCGTGTACGTTTACATTTTTTTATGTTTTTTTTTTTATTGTATAGAACGCTGGGCTTTATGCAAATTCCCGATTTTTTTCGTAGCATTACTGAAATTGTAATTTAAATCGTTTGACTGTTCATTTCAATAACAGGTAGCTAACTAAAGTTATCAATAACGTTTTTACCTGCATTAGAATGGAATAAACCTACAAAAGGGTTATCGGAAGTCATATATCGAAGAAGGGCAGGCAATGCAATGGCCAAAAGAAAAAGGACAAAATGATAAACTGGTGGTCTACAAATAACTACACAGAAAACTGAAGATTGATCAGCACAAATCCCATTTAAACCGGACGGAATTATCTTGGTGACAACTTGAGTCTTTAGTTTTACATTGTATGGCAGTTCCAGGTTTTTGACGATGATCCGCCTGTCTGATTGTACAAAATATTTGAATGCTACCAAAATCTGTCGAAAATAATTTAAAATAGTAAGAAACAACGAATTTTCTTTATTTAAGGATTTATTATGAAATTCATAATACATCTCGGCTCAAAATCTTTCTAAAATAAATGCTATGATTAACCTGCTTGTTAAATTGTGGAATCTTTAACAGTTAATAACAATACGTGAAGAAGGAATATATTATCTGTATAATTTTGTACCAAATAATTTTAAAGGGTGTGATTTAGATTTGAAGATTGCCTAAATATAGAGAGACCTAGATATATTAATTCAAAATGTTGTATGTGAAGACAGGGACTTTATTATTCTATTTTGTTCACTTGGAGGTAGTATTTCCCGAAATTCATGTTTACTTTAAAATGTTGTAATGAAGTTCATCAGTATTGCAGTGTGAGTAACCAAAAATCATGTAGACAGTACACCTTTTATGAACATGTATAGGCTACACTAAGTACAGGGACTTGCTCCCGGTCAATAAAAAGATCGACTATCCACATATATACACTAGTGGGATCGACTATCCACATATATACACTAGTCTAGTACATATATGTGGATAGTCGATCTTTTTATTGACCGGGAGCAAGTCCCTGTGCACTAAGGTACATGTACATGACGATATGGCTTGTAAACGTCCGTTTTATTTCTTAATATGGTCATAATAAAACTATTTTCTTGCGACTTAAAGATAATACTTTTATTTTACATATACTCATCAACTAAATCTGTGCTTCTAACAGGTAATATCACCCGCGCTGTACTAGTTAAGCTTCAATGTTTGCACCATCCAAGTTTAATAATTCAGTGCCGTCATTAGGTTAACGTTAAGATACAAGCGTCTTTGTGATTCAAACGCACAATTAACCACTTATGGAACAGTAGCGTCACCAAACGGGAGAAGCGGTGAATGATTCCTATTAGTGCCTATCACTAATAAAGCAATTCATACATAAAACAGGGTGCTTGGTTCAACATTATGTTACAAAGTTTGTAAGTGACTTGCAGCACATCTGTGGGGTTTTTGGGGTATGCCTGTTTTCCTCCACCAAATAAACCGACCAGCATGATATACATGTATCTGAAATATTGTTGAAAGTGGCATTAAACTGCAATTACCTGACCCAACACTTTTTAATAACAATAAAAAAATAAACAACATAGATATTTTCTGACTTCATTAAAGTAAAGTGATATTGTTAAGTTTTATCATTAAAATTAGCCTTTTGGATGATTTAGATTACAAAGAACATCACTTTTGTAAGAAATATCCTGTAACTAGTGGTCTGTATAAGAAGTGCTAGTAGATACATAGTTATTTTATATATTATACACTCATAAATAACTATATATTGTCTTTGTATTTTACCTATAACATCACATAGGTACATTGATATATGTTTATTTTGAAGATCTAGATACCAATTTTATTTTGTACTGACTATTAAAAAAGCTCACGCAAAAAAATTTGATTTCAACATTTTATTTATATTTATATTGATTATACATTCTCTGGATTCCTCCCATGTATGGTTTTGTCAAATTCAAAACTTTATTACATGACAGGCATCTTTGTGGAAAATGCCAGGTGGATTTGTATACTACAATAAATGCTATTTCACAGAAACCGTTGTGTCTACAGACAGACGCAGAGAACAACAGATATATTACATGACTACAAAATTTTGCCCATCTCCATACACATGTATATCCATCCTACATTTGATTTCTGTTCAATATCTTAAGTTTCCCTTAAGCATGTCATTTATATTAATACACCTGGTCAAAGACCATAAAAGGCAAACCCATTCCATTTTTGGACTACTGTTATAATACTTTTTACATTTAGTAGTCCTGCCTGAGCTGCCTCTTGATATTTTAATTCTACTTTCTCAAATATCACCACCAAAATCTGGATAAAAAATAGATGCTACAATAATATATTAAAATTTCAATTTCTATGATTTGAAATATGGCTGCCATGATTTGAATAAAAACATGGCTACCAATACACTGTTAAAGTCTACAAATAATTGATTTTGTGTCATACAACTTTGTCCAGTGCAGAATGTTTTTGTTTTAATGCCCAGTGCCTTTCCAATCTTGTATATATCAGACGAGCAATGACCAGAATCAGAATGAGGTCACTGACCTTGACATATGTTGTCACGGTCAAATAAGTTCTTTTTTATACTTTGCATGGTGTGCCACCCCACACTTTTTTACTTTTGTACTGGCATCATTTTATTTGACAGGTATGCTTTGGGGTATGAAGTGTCAAAATATTTAAATTTTAACTTTGGTAAATAACCTGGAAAACTCTCACACCTACATGTGTATTATATCTTGGAAGATTACTTATAGCTAGCAACCATACATTCTGGAACCAAAGGAACAAATTGAATTTCTACTTTGGCAAATATTATATAAGACTCAGATCTACTAGTTTCTTTTCTCTTGAAAAGTACAGAGTAACAGTTGATTTCTTGAATCAGAAGACCAATAGCTGTGACATGGAATATTTGGATACCCAAACATTAGAATTCAAATGTTTGGTATATATTCTAGAAGACACTGACTTATTATTTTTTAGACAAAAAATTACTTGCATTCGTACATTTATGAAAACAGAAGAACAATAACTGTGACATCGGACAATTGGATCAGGGATCATTGTATGACCTGTGATGCTAAGAATGTCCCATGAATGTTATGAAAAAGCAATCCTATGAAAAGATGTACTCATGTATCTACAACCAATGTGTTAAAACTGTAGTGTGTATCACCATACAATTACATCGAAAGTGTGTCTGAATTCTTTTCTGCTGAAGACAAAACTGGATGTAGTTTGATTAAGTCATCTTGGATCAAGACATTTTACCAGAAATCGCATTGGGTTAGATTGCTTGTGATAACCGTCTTCACAAGAATAGGACCACAACAGATAGAATAAGGTACTTCACAAGCCTTTGTAGAATAAATAAAATGAAAATTGTAGAACAAGGCAAAATCAATTCCCATAACAAAAATACATGACCGCTCACTTTCCTGGCTGGGTACAGGCACTTCAATAAAAGTGACAGGGTTAAACTAGTTCCTATTCAGTGTGCAGTTATATTATAAATAAACTGATGTATAACTTTTATTAAAAATTCAAAGAAAAATAAATATAAAAGTACAAAACATATACTAGTATGAAGGACAGAGAACATTGAAATACCTAAGACATTACTGTTGAAACCAAAAGATAGATTTGAGATCTCAGACTTCATAACATTTGAAACCAAGCGATAGAATTTAGATCTCAAACTTCATATTAGTTGAAACCAAATGATAGCATTTAGATCTCAAACTCATTTACATTTGCACATGTTTCTTGGGCAATATTGTCTTTTGCAGTTATTATTGCACCAGCCAGACATTCCTACCATTCTACGGAATATTCCAATAGGATAACACATGATAGAATTTGTTGTCTCGCTGTCGCATCTGCATAATGATGGTGGACAGTATCCACGGTTACAATTCCAGCTGCACCATCGATTGAACCTGCGTCTTCGTCCTCGAGATGTTCGGAATCCAACATATCGACAATTCTTTGGTTGTAAACTGACAGTGGGTGTAAATGGGTTGGCAGGCAATGTAGATACAGGATTATCAGTAGTTGGTGATGTCATCGGTGTTGTAGATTCAACATCAGTAGTTTCTGGAGTCTCCGTTACGGTAGAGTTACCGTCAGAGTCAGTCCCATTTGTTGGTCTCACAGTTACCCATAATAAATCTGAAAAAAAGAAATATAACAGTTCAATTGTACAAATACTGATAAAGGTATAATAATTATTCACAATATAATATATGGCAATGGTAGATAAATAACATAAGATATAAACTGCTTGAAAATAATGACTTGTCTAGGGATCGCCAGATGATTAATTAGCTTTAACATGTTTTGACTCAATTTGGGCTTTTTAATAATTGAATATTTATATATTTCTGCTTATTATTCTGTATGTCAATTCTCGTACAAACGTGTCATGTTTTGAGTAGAAATATATGGCATGTATATTTTTTAAACATTCTATATCCTAAAAATATGCTCGTAAGCATTATTTGGCTTTCCAAATTTTTAGCATTGAGCATACTTGATGAAGTTTAGTTCAGAAACGTGTCATGCACACTAATATTATTTAAATCTCTTGTGCAGCCATGTCCCTGACAAGAAACAAGTCGTACGTGTATATAACAAAAATCCCATTCTCCAGATATTTTACAAATCTATAGCGTTACATCAACAGCTACTTGGTCATGTATGATGAACTAACATTATCAATATGTTTTGACTACATTGTATATACATATTTTTGCATTCTCATATTAGATATTTTGAAGATAGGCTTATGCAAAATACTTACTAGTCTCACAGAATTTCCCTATAAAGCCATGCTGACAAGAGCAAAATGCCTCTTCAACATTACTGATAGTTTGAGTGTGACAAATACCACCATTCCAACAGACATACGAAACACAGGCACCGACAGCTAAAACAAACAAATAAATATATATGTTACATATAATACAAATGTACTAGATATAAACAAACAGCCACCAATGACTAGATCATACTTGGCATAAACAAATATACACTCTTCAGTACCAGTACTACTGGATATAAATAAGAAAACATTCATTGCTATATGTAATACTTGATATAAATGGTCATAAATGCAAAACAGGTGCCAAAAACTGATAGAAATGAAGAGACGATCATCATGACCGGAATTGTTTGATGAAAACAAAAGAACACTCATTAGATGGACATTATTGAATGGGTCTTAAGGTGACAAATGTCCAATTCCAACAACCAGACGCATCATAACAAACAAATAGACAATGATCACTACATGTAATGTTAGACTTTTGGTAATGCTGGGTATAAACAAAATACACACTCAATTCTAGCAGTAATGTCTGATAAAAACAATTGTATGAACTTGACCTCAAATGAGATCTTTTCATTGGCTATAGTCGGCATTTTAACAGCCGATGTGTATACAGAAAATCTGTTGTAGGATGGAAATATCTTTTAAAAGCCGTAGTTATGAATGAAGTTTATAGTAATTAGCCACTCCTCCAAGCAGTTCAACAAATTCTTTTATTTATAGCTACATTATGAATGAAGTTTATAGTAATTAACCACATTATTTAAGATTTTGTAATATGTTATTTTTCTTTCTTAGTTTGCATAACTTCAATTTCCTTTCCGCCTATATAGCTACCTTATTTGGGTTTGTGTTACTCGATCGTTGTTTGTCCTTTTGTACTATTTCTTTTGGCCATTGTGTTGTCTGTTCTTCTTTGATATACGGATTGTGATTACCCCTTTGGTATCTTTTGGCCATTGTGTTGTCTGTTCTTCTTTGATATAC
>MJUT01055002.1:285587-299390 GCA_002080005.1 Gigantidas platifrons
TGACATAAAGGGCCTACCCGTGGTAAAAACAATATATACATATGGCTTACATGAATTATTTCTTAAATAATGCATGGTGGTGCTGAATTAAATATCTATATTTTTATTGTATCTATTTCAAATCTTACCCAGTTCACACCTTGTACCAAACATTTTCGGTGGACATTTACATGTGAAGCCATTAGAATGCTGAATACAAGTACCTCCATTGTAACAAGTACATTCTCTTCTTGGAGAATTACCTATAACAACCATATAAAAAACACTTTAGTGACAACAGTTAACATTCTTTACAGTTATAAATACTTATAAAACTGATTATTATTCATAATTAAAATGAAGTCATAAGGATGTTTTGCTCTCAATTAAATTAAACCCATTATCAAAATAAGGTGAACTCAAATTTAGATTTCGATGTCTTCGTTTTGATTTACAAGAAAAAAATGAATTTTGCTTGTGATTTGCATATGCGAATTGGATATAATAAAAAAAAAAAAAAACTAGAGGCTGAGTGGGCTGAGCCTGTGTTGCTCACCTTTCATTCTGCATTGAGGAAACTTAATACAGAACCTTCCATAGATGTTTCCCACCAAATATCTGTTCATTTTGGCAAAGCAGTTTCAGATAAGAAGATTTTTAGAAATTGACCAATCTAAAACAGGAATTGCCTGTGGCAGCCATGTTTGTAAATGGATCAAAACGAAATGAGTAACATCTATAGAGGATCTTCCATAGATGCTTCTTACCAAGTTTCATATCATTTGGCCAAGCGGCATCAGAGGAAAACCTGTTTTAGAAATTGACCAATAAGAAACAAGACTTACCTGTGGCAGCCATATTTGTTAATTGATAGGGACGAAATGAGTAATTTTTATAGAGGACCTCCATAGATGCATCCTACCAAGTTTCGATTCATTTGGGCAAGCGGTTTCAGAGGGGAAGAATCTAAAAAATCAGCCAATCAGAAACAAGAATCGCCTTGTGGTGGCCATGTTTTTTAATAGACCGGGACAGAATGAACAATCTTTATAGAGGACATTCCATAGATGCTTCCTACCAAGTTTCGGATCATTTGGCCAAGCGGTTTCAGAGGAGAAGATTAAAATGTGAAAAGTTAATGGACAACGGATGCCAAGTGATGGAAAAAGCTCACATTGACTTTGGCAAGATGAGTTAAAAGATGATACCGTGACAATACATTTCTATATTTAGATTCAAATTCAACATAATGCAACAAACGAGACTATTCGTTTCGAAAATCACTGGTTGGGATTTAAAATCTCAAACAGCAATTGCCGCGAAAGTATTATTATTCAGTATCTTATGGTTAAGAATTGTTTTACATGAATTTTAGATATCTACTTACTTGTGACTGAGGTAATAACCGGTGTTGTCTTTGTGGTCTTAGATGTTTGCTCATGTGTCACAGCTGGTGTAGGTTCTGGTTCCGTAATTTCGGCTGTTGGTATTGGTTCATTCGTTGGTTCTGGTGTTACACCAGGTGTGGGTTCTGGTTCATTCGTTGGTTCTGGTGTCACATCAGGTGTGGGTTCTGGTTCATTCGTTGGTTCTGGTGTTACATCAGGTGTGGGTTCTGGTTCATTCGTTGGTTCTGGTGTTACATAAGGTGTGGGTTCTGGTTCGTTCGTTGGTTCTGGTGTTACATCAGGTGTGGGTTCTGGTTGTGTACTTTCGGCTGTTGGTATTGGTTCAGCCGTTGGTTCTGGAGCCGCGGTAGGTGTATATTCTGGTTGTGCTATTTCTGCAGCCAGAAAATTGAAAAATATCAGTGTTTTTATTATGGCAGTATATGCTGTGCAACTAACAAAATCATGTCATTATAGTAGTGCACTTGGTATCAAGTAGTAGCAAATAGTTGGATGAGGACCAATATAATATCTCGTAAAATATTCACCTTATGCAGAATCGTGTTTTGACATACAGGTATTATGACAACTGTCCGGCTAAAGACTCGTGCATGAAAAACAGACCGCCACGATATAACTGAAATATTGTTGAAAGTGTCGTTAAACACCATGAACCCCACCCCCCAGAAAAACAGTTCCAATCATTTGGCTCATGGTTTTTGAATGTCGAGTGATCACTGTTTCCGCTATAATCTTGTCAAGATCATGTTACCAAGGTTAAAAACAATAAATCATGTAGCTTAGATTTATATACTAGAGGTGTCTATGAACCATACGTGTGACAGGGACTGTTTACCCATCTGGAACACATGAGTAAATTCCTGTTTCAGTGTTGATCAATCTTTAGTTTCTGTAATCGACTTTCGCACCTGATTTTGTCTGTCCTTCCAAATACGACTGAACTGATTATCCTTTTGGGATCTTCAAACTATTGCTCATTAAGTTGCTACATCTTTTAAACAGGAAGGGGGCGATCATCGTGGTCGTGATCGTATGGTACTTTGGATTTACAACTTCCTATGCAATCAGTGCCTATCACCACTAGCATTCTGAGTTCGAATCTCGCCGCTCATGTGAGGTGTACTCGATGCAGAATTATGTGAGAAAGTTTGTCAGTGACTTCAGGCATGTCGGTGGTTTTCTACGGGTACTCTGGTTTCTTCCACCAATAAAACTGACCACCACGATATTGTTGAAAGTGGCGTTAAACATCAGAGCCATAACCCATCGAAACATGAAGTATTCATTTACATGGCGTCCTTGTGATGAATGTGTATTTGATTCGTCCCTCACAGCCACAAACGTACTTTTCTGAGAGTTTGTATCAGTGACGAAATTAGTTGGTCATATCCTTTTGGATATTTGAACCTCTCCCGCAACAGATAATGGATGTAATATTAAAATATTACCTGAGAATATGTCGCATTGTAGAGCTGTTTTCAATGGATTATATGTATGTGTCACATACTGAAAGACAAAATCATATTCTTGTTGGCTACACAGCGACGATACTGACTCCATATAACAAGTTGTCCAGTTTGATGAAATTCTACAATAGTAAGAAATGTCAAATGATTTACTGGGTATATTAGAAATGGTAAAATGGGCATTGAAAGATTTCAATAAAAACGTCAATACCTAATGTAATTGCACCACGCGTTTCTCGAGGACGCTCATAACCAACAGGTTTGAAAGCCAAATAATTAAGTATTTGTGATCAAGCAAACCAAATGGCCAAAATTGGCTCATGTTACCTATGCCTGTGAGATATTTCATAATATATATTTATATACGTCTGAAAATTAAAGCAAACAGTGTTAGAATTATATCTTTGAGCTGACAAATTTTTGTTCTTCCCTCTGCGGGATTTGAACTCACACCATTGATACATGCTCGCGAATGGCTTAATCAGTTAGGGTTTATATATATATATATATAAGACTCAGATCGACGTTCAGTCTCCAATCGACGTCCATTCCTCAAAGTGATGTCCGATTTCTACATCACAGACACACACAAAAACTAACATCATTACAATTATTTCTCAATTTACACTCTGTCGCTTTTGTTTCTATTTTTTGTCCGGAATACTACCATTAAAACAGGAATAGGAGCATACAGGCTGCACAAATATTAAAAATCAAACGTAGAATATAACATGAAAATCTACATAAAAACTGCTTGAAAGCGTTCATTGCTCCAACATTTTGAATTCTGGACTTTCAACACCATTCCCATCTTCGCTAGCCAAGGGTTACGATCCGCTCCTGTCCTCCTCAGAGGAGAGGAGTGGGTCGTAACCATTGGTTAGCGAAGATGCACCATTCCGTGTCGTATTAGATTTTGTTTTCAAACTTCTTTAAATAAGAGGGTCACTGGTGAGATTTTTTTTGTAGACGAAACTCGGGTCATGTGCACTGAATTTATACCTGGAACTGAAGTTTTCATTCATTTGATATAATATGCAACGCAGATGATGTACACTGCATTTGACCAACATCCATCATGTGACAAGGTAAAAGCACATAGAGATCTTAGCTCTGAAAAGGACATCGATTTGATAGCAATAAATCGGCCATAGATATGAGAATCTGGAAAGAATGCCGATTTGAGCATACCCTTTTATCGGACCGTTATGTGGACGCCGATTTGAGGAGTGGACGTCGATTAGAGACTGGACGTCGATTTGAGTCTATCATATATATAAGAAATACAACGAGAGTTAAGCATATATGTATATATAAAAGAAACCATGTCAGTGTCGAAACATTGTCTATTTTACAACGAAATATTTGCTTTCTTTGTTGAAGCTGACTAATATTGACGTAACGTAACATTTACCATTCTCCCTTTTTGACCAAACCAACAATTGATTCAGCTAAATAATTGCAAGAGTCATACAAATGTAAATTTACATTTCCATTTTAACATTCACCTGCAAAATTCTTCTTTGTTGGAGAAGACATCTTTCTCTCCTGTGAAATATTTATGAATATCCGAATGTAGAAAGGGTCCACTACGCAAACAGTTAATGGTTGTGCTTGCCGCCTTCAGTTTTGCCAAACAGCCAATACTATCAAGAAATGCTGAAATTTGACAACAGATATGTGTAACATGTGTAATATCGTATTCAAAAACGTAGATATCTAATTTAGTGTACACGACACGGTTTAGTCTTGGGCTAAAAATTAAAAAGTTAATCTTACCTAATGACTGAATTATTTCTATAACTTTCATTATTGTTTATTCAATATAAGTATAATTTCTGTCATCAACATCTGGGTGTAATATATACATCTTATATTTTGTATTCTTAATTTACTGTGCAATAAATATAATACAACGTAATGCGCGTATTTGCTATGCATTATCTTACCACCACTGTTTTCATTGCATATGTATCTGGATCCTGATAATATCACATCTCTAAGTAAATGAACACCATCAGAACACCTATCTAACTTGGTACCAACACAACGGTATGCATCTTGTAGATACCTGTAATCAATAAATGTGACAACAATCATACGAAATGTTTGAAGATGCCAAAGATAATCAGAAGACGTAATTCGAAGGACAGACAATTTAATGGTCAACAGAAAGAGGACAGAAAGACACAGGTCAACAAAATACTACACAGAAAACTAACGTTTTGAGTAACATGAACCCCAATAAAAGCAAACAACGATCTACAAAATACTACACAGAAAACTAAAGATTGAGCAACACGAACTCACTAAAAACAAACAACGATCTACAAAACACTACACAGAAAACTAAAGATTGAGCAACACGAACTCCACTACAGAACGGAAGTGAACTCATAATCCGAATAAATATTAAAACACTACATAATAATGTTGCTGCTTTGCGTGTTTAGTACATTCTGTCAATAGTAAACATTGCCTCTTTTTTTGTCACTTTTTATTTTAATCTTAGCTAAGTTATTATTACTAACAACACCGTTAAAACACAGGGGCTAGGTGCATCCGAAAAACAAATTACTATATAGTTGCATTATACAGTTGTTTTTTTTTCGGACGCACCTAGCCCCTGTGCGTTAAAATGTCAGTTGCAGACACAGGGGCCAGATGAGTTTTTTCATGTACCTATCCCTGTGGTTGCAGGTGATGACGTCAACACAGTATCGACCATTACTTTAGTGCTGTCATAACATGTCTTGTACATGATTTGAATACTAGTACCACACATTCAAATGTTTTTAAAGTTAATTCAAAACTAAATTTTATACTGTCAGTTATGAATTGCTGAGGAAAGTCGAAGAGACAGTCGTAATGCAAATATGTTTTGTTTAAGAATTGAATGCATTCTTTTGAAGTTTCATTGGGGTATGAAAGCGTTGACCGAAGTACATTTTCAATGAAATGTAGCGCTTCATGTTGAAAATGTAGTTCGATCAACGCTTTCATACCCCAATGAAACTTCAAAAGAATGCATTCAATTCTTATAATTATATTTAAATAGCACCAAAATTTAATATAGTTGAATTTTTCGTTGTGAATTGTATGTGTGTTAGATTATTTGCTGTTGGAAATTACTACGCCATTGATTGTTTACATCTGACGTCGTCATGGAGGCGCGTGCAAGTTCGGGTTTGAGTTTCATTCGGATGTGAAACATCTCTTTTATAATCATGTGACCACTTCATAACCAATCATATTGTAACATTTCAATGAAAAACGGAAGTAATGTAATTATAATAAAATGCATGCAAAATTCCGTCATCGTCTTTAGGAACTGGTTTATCGTTACGAAATATCCATGTCTCAAATGGCAATGGACCTTTTGCTTTTTATTGATATATTGTCTTTCCTCTTTTACCGACAAGGATTTTATTGACTATATATGAGTCACATTACGGCGGTGTCTTAAATAAGAAACCGGAACTGTTTACCATTAGCGAGTACCTGGATTCACCCCAAGTATTTTGGTGGATCCGTGTTACTCATCTGTTTAGTTCTCTGTGTTGTGTTTGTCTGTCTTTGTTCTGTGTCTTATTCCCAATGCTAGCTGTTCCCGTGAACTGTCCTTTCTGGATTGCCGCTTAGAACTGTTCCCGTGAACTGTCCTTTCTGGATTGCCACTTAGAACTGTTCCCGTGAACTGTCCTTTCTGGATTTTCGCTTAGAACTGTCTTCTCTAACGTTTATTGAATAACACAACTTCAAATTTTACTATTTACAAATTACTTTCGTATATTCTAAATTTATTATCATTTCCCATATACGTGTAAATGTAAATAATATGACTTTCTACATCTCGGGACCAAAACTTTTATTCGAGACAACCGAAATTTCGACTCATCCGAATTCGACTCAATAGGAGTCAAATTATATATATTTATACATAACGAAGTTCGGGACCTCGATAAAAATTCGACTCAACCGGAAATTCGAGTCAACCGAGTTCGAGACAATGAGAGTAAACTGTAATTAATTACCAAATGGCTCACCAACAATCAATTTTGCATATATTTTAGGTCTATCTTAATAATATGTGTCGTAAAAGCTTTGTCACAATTGGGCCATTTAAATAGTTTTGGTTTCGTTCAGCACAGATAACATTTTACTAGTAGCATAGTGCATCAGTTTTTTCTATGCAGTTAGCAGCTTTAGTTTAATGTTATTTCATATACTTACATACAAATACTTTGAACCTTTTCTGCAGTTATATTTATTAAATTTTGCGTTGCAAGCATCATTAAAACTGGCTGATATGTTGGTTTGACGGTGGATAGACAGTGTGTAGCTCCTTGTACGTCACATTCTGCTGATCCGTTTGTAGATACGTTTGTTGTTGAAGATTCAGTGGTAATTACAGGAGGTTTTGCTGTAATTTCTATTAAAAGAGATACTTGGAATAATCATTTTGATATCTTAAGGATAATTATTAATGGAATATAACAGTAAATAATTTGTTTCATTATTACAAATCCAACTCTTTAAAATAGTTCAGTTTTCCGTTCTAAAATTATTGTCAAAAGGTTTATCATCTTTTTGCCAAATACAAATGTAGTGTGAACTTAAGGTTTGACACTCTTTGGTAGTTTGTCAATAGAAATGTGTCCGTATTACTTTACTATTTGATTGTTATGACACTCTTTGGTAGTTTGCCCATGGAATGTATCTATATTATTTAGATTTGTTAATAGCGTTGTCTCTTTTTTCTATATATTTACCATCGCTTCATCGTCTTCATGTGATAAAGTTTGTCAGTGACTTGAGGCAGGTCGGTGGGTTTCTCCAGGTACTCCGGTTACCTCCACCAATAAAATTGACCACCACGGTATAACTTAAATATTGTTGAAAGTGGCGTTAAACACCATAAACCTAAAACCTCCTGAACTGATATGTGGTTTTTTTATTACGTTTTTGTACCTTCTGTATTAACATTGTTCCGATTGACTGTCATTACACTCGAAGATAGATTGTCAATAGAAATATGTGAGGAAAACTTAAATAGTTATGGTCAACAGTTCCACCAATATCAACAATCACCTCTCATCTTCACTCACTGAACACAAAATAAATAGATACGACGACTTATGACGTTGTAAATAAAAATCAATGTTTGTATTATTATACCACTGAACACAAAATAACTAGAGGCGACAACTTATGACGTTGTAAATACAAATCAATGTTTGTATTATTATACCACTGAACACAAAATTACTAGAGGCGACGACTTATGACGTTGTAAATACAAATCAATGTTTGTATTATTATACCACTGAACACAAAATAACTAGAGGCGACAACTTATGACGTTGTAAAAACAAATCAATGTTTGTATTATTATATCACTGAACACAAAATAACTAGAGACCACGACTTATGACGTTGTAAATACAAATCAATGTGTGTATTATTATATCACTGAACACAAAATAACTAGAGACCACGACTTATGATGTTGTAAATACAAATCAATGTTTGTATGTATTATACCACTGAACACAAAATAACTAGAGACGACGACTTAAAACGTTGTAAATACAAATCAATGTTTGTATGTATTATACCAATGAACACAAAATAACTAGAGGCGACGACTTATGACGTTGTAAATACAAATCAATGTTTGTATTATTATATCACTGAACACAAAATAACTAGAGACCACGACTTATGACGTTGTAAATACAAATCAATGGTTGTATGTATCATACCACTGAACACAACATAACTAGAGACGACGACGCATGACGTTGTAAATACAAATCAATGTTTGTATGTATTATACCACTGAACACAAAATAACTAGAGACCACGACTTATGAGGTTGTAAATACAAATCAATGTTTGTATGTATTATACCACTGAACACAACATAACTAGAGACGACGACGCATGACGTTGTAAATACAAATCAATGTTTGTATGTATTATACCACTGAACACAAAATAACTAGAGGCGACGACTTATGACGTTGTAAATACAAATCAATGTTTGTATTATTATATCACTGAACACAAAATAACTAGAGACGACGACGCATGACGTTGTACATAGAAATCAATGTTTGTATGTATTATACCACTGAACACAAAATAACTAGAGGTGACGACTTATGATGTTGTAAATACAAATCAATGTTTGTATTATTATATCACTGAACACAAAATAACTAGAGACCACGGCTTATGACGCTGTAAATACAAATCAATGTTTGTATTATTATACCACTGAACACAACATAACTAGAGACGACGACGCATGACGTTGTAAATACAAATCAATGTTTGTATGTATTATACCACTGAACACAAAATAAGTAGAGGCGACGACTTATGACGTTGTAAATACAAATCAATGTTTGTATTATTATATCACTGAACACAAAATAACTAGAGACCACGACTTATGACGTTGTAAATACAAATCAATGGTTGTATGTATTATACCACTGAACACAACATAACTAGAGACGACGGCGCATGACGTTGTACATAGAAATCAATGTTTGTATTATCATACCACTGAACACAAAATAACTAGAGACCACGACTTATGACGTTGTAAATACAAATCAATGTTTGTATGTATTATACAGGCTATAGTCGTCTATATATTGTCGATAAAAATGTGTCCATATCACGATCCTGGTTAAATGGTATTACACAGACAAACAATAATCAAAGTGAACAAACACAGACCACTCAAAAATAAAAATGGCCTAATGTTTAGACTTTATAGGAGTAAAATGAAAACAAAAAATACCAAACCGTCAGAACAAGAGAAGAAATCTCAAAAGTTATACTACACTGACAAATTAACATACCTATAGTGCATGGAACCCAATTTTTGTGCCATTGTGGGTATAAAGTTTTGTTAAGGAGCGTTTTCATATATGTCATGGCTGCACTGTTGCACGTATCTAATACAGGTCGTACCATGCAGTTAGCCCAATCTGAAAACAATCTACAAAACAAATACATTATTTGAATAACAACTATATTTTAAGAAAAAAATCACTTTGGTGCAACTTAATATGGAATCTATTTGAAACTGAGATAAACAACAAAAATTAAGGAACAATTATGAAAAAAGCGTTTAAACAATGATGGTCAACAATGCATCAATATCAACAAGACGAACAACCACCTATAATCTCAAATCGTGATATGCATATATACATAAAGGGTCACGACATATGCGGTCGGAAATCCAAGTGTGCTTTATTGCTCAACTGCTTATCACAATGGCCGTGAGGTCTACAATGACGAACATGCATCGTACCTCAAAATAAGAGTGCGAGATATCAAACAAATGATCGCACGAGCGGCACTCTTATAGTTTTAAATTTCAATAAAATTGTAAGCTAGTAATTATAGTTGTGATCATGATGTTCTCCGTGATTCATGTACATCAATGATGGTTGGTTCGCTATTGTCTCCAGTGTGTCTCGGCAACTCTACATCTACATCAATGATGGTTGGTTCGCTATTGTCTCCAGTGTGTCTCGGCAACTCTACATCTACATCAATGATGGTTGGTTCGCTATTATCTCCAGTGTGTCTCGGCAACTCTACATCTACATCAATGATGGTTGGTTCGCTATTATCTCCAATGTGTCTCGGCAACTCTACATCTACATCAATGATGGTTGGTTCGCTATTATCTCCAATGTGTCTCGGCAACTCTACATCTACATCGATACATTATTTCAGTTTAAAGTTTGTAGTCACTCCCCATTCCTCCTATTTTCTAAAAGAAATCTTAAAGACTGTGATAACCATAACGTGATTCGCATATTGTTACTAGAGTTTGATCTGCCAATTTTGTGAGATGCTGACTTTTCTTACTTTTATAATATTTCATTTAAAAGTTTGTGAATTCAACTTGTACATTTCAAAATGTCGCATACTTGTTGAATATCATATGCCTATCATTACATCAATTTGATCGGGCCATTCTTTACGGAGTTATTGCCCTTTTTAAATATTGTATCGAGCAATATGAACAAATAAATCCTTCTACTTTTTAAACGGGAACTATATAAGATATCTTTCACAAAATATAAAGGACTTTGGGAGATACATGTTAGTGTCAACATAACCTTTATTCTATCTAATATTTCAGTAATAGTTTTTCATGACACATATAGCGCATGTTGTTCACCTTATTTGAACTCACATAATTCATGTGCTAATGTATGGCATTGTATTACCGTCTATATACAAGAATAATAGAAATATCAAGTTTGTTTCTATCTCAGGATGTCATGGTATATAAATGATATATTCTTACCCACATATTTCCCCTTTATCATCAGTCAAATTCTCTGATGATGCAGGGAAGTTATTGATCAGTAACGTAGTGCAGATTTGTAGCACAGGAAGTACTGATGGGTCCATGAGACATTGTGCGTTAGATATGTAACCTGCAAAATATAAATACTACATGGAAACATTACATTGGGATGTTGACTATAGTATTAGTAGATTTGAATATACCAAAGGGTACTCAGATTCCGTCACGGTAATCAGAGAAGGATATAGTCAATACAATGTCCAACGGAAAAAGAACAACAGGACAAACAACGATCTACAACGCACTCCACAGAAAACTAAAGATCGAACACGTACCCCACTAAAACCGGGGATGAACTCAGATGATCCGGAAGGGTGAGTAGCAGTTCCTGCTCCACAGTGGCACACGTCGTGTAATGACTCTAAATATGATTTACGAACATATTTTTCTCATAATTCGACCTCTTCACATGTTTGATACAAACAAGAAAATGTTTACGTTACTACAGAAATCCATTGACAGAATGCATTGTTTTGTATTTAAGACTCGACATGCATACCTATTTTAGTACCGTTACTTCCAATTAAGACTGACTGATGAGTGTACCAGAACAACAACTACCGTCCACTGTAAGTCACTAACAGACATCATCACATAATATTGTATCAAGTACGCTCCGCCATGTGGAGGGATTGAACTTGTCAACTTCGACCGTGATAGACAATGATAGTATCTTCATGTTAGATGTCAAGTGTGGTAACGTTGGGTTATACCAATAAGATGAAATACCATAGTGTCAGAACAATATCAAAACTCTAATAGAAAAATCTTATACCCCGTTGGCATTAAAGCATAATTTCATAATTCTAACACAATATATGAGATGTTGGGTGTTTTTTAATGTCAGAAACAAAGTTCTTGCTGTTATTCTTTTAGATCAAGTAGATAAGCACACAAATCATTGCAGGTATTATATATATACATGTATATACATTGTATAATTTCTATAGTTAATATTTCATTAAAGTGAACAATTATACCTTGTCTTCCTTCATTACAAAGGTATCGAGCAGCCGTTATGGCTGTGTAGTATGCCAATTTTAATCCTGGAGCACAGCCATCTAAATAGGAATCGATGCAGATGTATACATCCTGGAGAGAGCTACAATTATATATACATGTACATATATTTTTATCAGTACAAATTATTTGTACATTATTGTATTTTATAGTCTAACCACTTGAAAAAGCACAAAACATTTATCATTTAAACATTTATCCTGTTTAGGCCCTTTGATTTAAATCATATGGCTTTTCCTATTGGGTATTAAACATGTTCATCGTTGGAGAACTCATTGTGGCTGTAAGCTGGAGAACAGTACAAAGGTGCTGTCTAAAAACTAATGAATTCTACATGAGTTTCAGGGAGAGTCGACTTATTTCGAAATCCTCTCTGACTGAATACAATGATCATTCATTTTGTACACAATGACAAAAACAGACACAGAGGAAGATATATAGGAAGACGTGAATAACTATTTGATAACCTGAACTAAAAAATACACATAACGTGCTTCTATCATGACGGTCGATGTGTGTAGACACGAATATCCACCGTGATCAATACAACATAATTATGGGGACGGCGATCGGCATCGCGCGGGGACGGTGATTTTGAAGCGGCAGAAAGCAGGCAGGTTTGCATTCTCAGGCATATTCTATTTGTATTTACTTAGATTGGACTGCAAGAAGTATATAACGGAACTTTAGGGTTAATTAGGAACTAATGTAGTCCAGTTTCCATGCACAATACGCTCCGGAAATATACAAACACTCCAGGAAAATACGGCAGGGTAGAGTATTCAGACAGCGTTAGCTGGTACTTTACTCGATTTGGCACTCCTACACCAATTAAGCCCATCATTTTTACTCCAACAAATACGTTAACAATGGGAAAGATTCATGTATCCTCAAAACCCTGTGGAAACCTGGTTTAACATTGTTTTCGATAACAACATCATGTTGTGTAGGGGGACGACGATCTTGGTATCTTATGGGGACGAGGATCATTTTTTTTAATCAACGTTTTTATTATTCTGGGGAAGTATTGGTAACCCATTTTCAAGTTACAAATTGACGTAATTTACAGGCTGATCACAATACCGAATAAAAACAATATAAGACAGCCAAAAAAACGAAAAAAACGAGATTAATCCGATTATTGTACTCCGTCTCCGACGGCAAGGGGATATACGGTTTAATATGTGTCTGTCCATCTACGGGGCCCGTATGAACTGGGATTAACTCGGGTGTCTCGAAGGGTGAGCAGTTCCCCGTTCTTGGTAGGTGCTAGACTATAACATGATGTACTAAATAAAGTATAAAATGTGTTCCAAACCTATCAAAATAAATTAAGAAACTTTCGTGACAATTCTACAGAAAAGGCATTGATCAATAGAAATGCCATAAACAAGAAGAACGTAGAAAGTATGCTATAGAAAAAAGGTGACAACAAAACTCCGAACACGATCAAAGGGGAACGCCATTTTACAAATCGAAAGGCAAATCCAAGTCACCCAAGAAACAACTGAGGTCAATC
>MJUT01055002.1:308651-327292 GCA_002080005.1 Gigantidas platifrons
CGGGTTTCGGAAAGAGCATGTCTTACGTTTCCCCCTATTTTGGACAAGGTCAGATCATATATGCAAATCATCTCCCATGATACATTGCGGTAATAGTAGTTCTCTCGAAGTCACGTGACAAATGTTTCAAATTGTCAGTGTTCAAAATGACGAAATCATATGTTCTGGGGAAATTGTGCTGTAATGGAGTGTAACACCAATTTCTGAGGGTAAGATGGTTATGAATTAATAGAAAAATGATTGGTGAAGCGATTTATATAAGGGTTTTGGATAGAAAATAAAATCTGATAGTCACAAAACATGGAAATGTGCCTCTCTCTAGTGTGAGAGGAAAATCCGCTGTTTTGTTTATGGCAAGCGCTCTGACGTTCAACGACAACTAGTGATGGAACGATTATCGCCGATGATCGATTAACGGTCGTTTGAGTGGCAACGATGCTCATAATCGATTCCAAAATCAATAATCGAAAATCGCCGACATTGCCGATTCCGGATTTTTGGTTCCGTTTCGGGTATCTGTATTCGAAATTATGTTAATCAAAGTCGAAATGGCTGAAGCAAACAACGGCTTGAATCACAAACTTGCCATAATGTATTTAAGTTTACCAGGATTATCTGAAAGAGTATTGAGTTTGTATGGACAAATACCGGGCTCACCAATAATCATGCTTTTTCTTCAATATTCACATAAAAGGAGCTCCCATGTTCCTGAAATTTAACCCATACAGGATTTGATGTTGAATATTTTATTCCAAACTCGTTAATTGCATCCTTTTTATGATCATTGTGCAGCATATGTTCGTTTTGTGAAAGGTAGGGGAACATGCGGTAGTGGGGAAAGAAACGTTAAACTTTGCATCTCTTAGTTTTTCCCTCACTTCACCCTTAAGTCAAGAGAGAGAGAAGTCAAGTCGCCCTGTTTTTATTATGTGTGGTGAGCCCTGGAAATAGTTAATAAAAAAAGGTGTAGGCCAAGTCCAAAAAACATTGTCCTCCTTGTGATTTTGAACCAAAAAATTGATATTGGTAGATTCCTGAAATATTGCTTACATGTATATGGTGACATAAACTGAAAATACTAGGTTCTAGTCTGTTTGTAATTTGGTTTCCAATTCATGTTGTTTGAATTTTGTTTTACCATGTTCACTGTGTTTAAAAAAAATGTTTGACAATGTTTTTCTGCAACATAAAATTTTTTTGAATTGCCAAGTAAACACTCAAGTTTTATGTGCATATCAATGTTTTTGGTGCATCACAAATTGACTTCATTCTCTTAATATTCTGTGTGTATGACCTTTTAAATGTAGGCTTTAGTTTGACATTTAAATAATATGACCTTGGTCGTTTTTTGGCACATGAAAACACATTAAAAGTTATATTCAGTTTAGTAGTTACAATATACAACAATAACTGAAATATATTAATGCTCTGATAAGACTTAACTATTTTCCGATTAATAATCGATTATGCCCTTCCGATTATTGCCGATAATCGATTATAAAAATTTTCCGATTCCCCATCACTAACGACAACAGCAAGCTCTAAATAGTTGTCGAATGGCAGAGGAATCTCGGACTAAAAGCATGACATGCCAACAATTCCAGTGGAGAAATTTCGTTTTATGACCAAACAATGAACAAAAATATGTGCATGTTAATCTCCAAAGCATTAAAAAAAAGCAATTTAAACCATGGAAAAATATGCATATTTCAAACATGGCCTGCAGATTCAATGACAAATGTGACTATTTTATATACCATAATATTAATATGATAATAGGTGTTACCTAACTTGGGACGAAGTCCAATAAAAAAATTTTAAACAATAATATGAGACAGGTGATATCTGTACTGACTGTAGTGCCAGCGAAACAAAATCCACATTATCTAATATTTAAATCATGTACAGTGTAAATCCTTGGGATGATTGAAATAGAAATTTTACTTACTTTTTTGTACTTTTTGGAGTGTACTGTAATACAATGTAAGGATGCTCTTTCCATCTATTGAAACAGGCATGGCCATGAAAGCTCGCGAATCTGAAAATTATCTGCCAATTTCACGCTCATTCAGTGCATCAAAATAGTGTTCAGATTTTTTTGGGCCGAGATATATCGGGGATGACTTTTTTTAGGGTCGAGATATATCAGGACGAGTTCTAACATTCATTCATAACCGGAAGTAGTTCCAGATTTTTGCACATCCGAATTTCTGCAGAAACCCCCTGTATTGGTTTCCGGTGCATGGAATTTTATCCATTAGTGATATGGATCTGGAATCAAAATATTGCTATTTCTACCATAGTTGGGACTTTGTCCCATATAATACACACTTTGAGGTAAAATTCACACCAATCAAGCACATCTTTAGATATGTAACAATTAAAAAAAATCATGCACAGTAAAGCCGATATGGGATACTGGTCGAATTGATGACCGTCTCTGTTTAAACTTTATTTTCATAACAGAAATGTTCTGTAACTCACTAACTGTTTTGTAAGATTTTAAAATTAAAGAAAAAAAGAATGCAACTGTTTTGTAACCATTTTACTTTTTATTCATGTGCAGTAGACACTAGGCCAAAAAAAAAAATTCTGTGTTTCTGGTAACAGGTCCAAAAAAAAATAGGGTAGGTAGGTGTTTTTTTTTGTTTTTTTTTTTAATTTAGAGTAGTTGATACGTTCCTGCTGTATATTGCCACATGTTTAGAACCTCCATGTTCTGTGCATGTTTCAGATGTGTTATGACTATTAATTGACCAAGAGTCCGATGTGGCCGCACAAAAAGCACAACATTTCGGTTTGAATTCAAAATCTGTTTTACTGTCTTTTAAAGTATGAGTACCAAGTTTAAATATTGCTGTTACCAGCAGTCTGATACATGTTTCTGTACATAGTATTATGTCTTTGATTTTAATAATACTTCAAACCTCAAAAATGGATTTGATGTTGGACCAACTGTTGATATAATATAAATAAACCAAAATAAAAAATACTTTAAAAAGTAAACGTAAATGACAATTCACCACTTTTCCACTCTTGTGACAAAGAAAAACATTGCATATTGAAACCCAAACAAAATTGGGCCAACTTATTCTCTGACATTTATATGTACACTTTAATATTAATAATACATGTAACAAGTACTGATATAACAGTGTTCCAGCTAGGAATTGAAAATGGAGGGGTGCGACTTTGGAAAAAGGGTACTTCAGCGTGTCAAAAACTATGAAAAAGGGCAATATAGTTATTTTCAGTTACTTAAAAATGTCTTTCAGCACTTTGCATCAATGCATCTACATGACTCATCGTTTATATATATTTTATTACATATGCACAGAAATGCAGTTAAAATCTGAAGATCAATAAAAATACATGTGCTAAAAAGAATATAGTGTTATGAATGTTCCAGATACAATTTTAACTAAAATAAAAGTCACACTATGTTTACAAGTCTTCTGTTTTTGTGTTTAAAAAATCCATGTACACACTCATCAGTCTGAGTACATGTTAATGTCTGATTTGGGGGAGGTGGAATCAGGTAGACTTTCAGCAGACTGCTGGTCACTATTGAAAAGATATTTTTGGGCATCATAAGAAATTTGAAAGCAGAAAATTTGTGAAATTCGAAAGGAATTTACTCATCAAATTGGCAAAAAATATTTTATTTTGATTTGCATTAGAAATTTTCCATAACTTTATTAATTATAGATTATTTTCAAGTGACTGAAGTGTTTTTAGTAGGTCAATAGGTACTTCTACAGAACGTGGATACTGAATTGGCTCTGACCGGACTGTCATAATATAGCTCTTTTTTTCTTTTTCTTTTTTTGCATGCTATGATAGTATATTTGTGTTATGCCTCCAATCATTGTAATCATTGTATTTGATTTTTTTGCCCTTTATGGCATACCTGTTAACCCTCCCGCTTTTGAGCTCGGCCTCCCGCAAAGAATGTGCCTCCCTCGCGGGAGACTAAAAACTCCCGCTTTGAAATACTTCTCCCACGACCATAAATTTGATTAAAATCGAAAAGTTGCATGCCATTTTTGTTGTTTTTATCAGCTGGGTCATTAAAACGTTTGCGTGAATCAGCCGATTGTTACTCGGAATTCTCTCGGTTTTTACTAGAAACGCAGACAATGTAAGTTGTTTACAATATCGAATGGATAACTACACGAATCAAAGTTGTGGAAAAAGAAAATTTGAAGGTGAGTATAGTTCAATTACTTGCTTAAATACGAAAAAAACTAAAAAAAAATAATACAGTTCAACTATGTCACAATCAAGGAGACGTTGGAATTCAGGACCTAGCACCCCTTCTTCAAAGAAGAAGAAACATTATTACAAATTCTTGGAGGACTAGACAAAATTATACGATTGGGTGCAGCCTACTTTGAAGATCTTTAGGGAATGATATGGCATTTTGCAAACTTTGTTCTACAAATTTTAGTGTCAGCCATGGTGGTGTATATAATATTAAAAGACATGCTGATGGAGATTCACACAAAAAAAGCAGTTGCTTCAACAAGGAAATCAACCAATCTTAGAAATGCAGACCCAGAGAGAATTTTTTCTATGTTAAAAAAAATCCAGACAGATACGAGATCCGAGTTGAACAATGACACACTTTGTTCTTTATTATGTGCACGGCAAAATCAAAACTTGTTGTGTTATGAGTACGAACCAAGTGATTCTGTTTTAAGATCAGCAAAACAAGCTGTATTGTCCTATTGACCTGTATTTGAAGTCATGTTGCTCAGCAACAACAATAAAAGTTGTACAGTAAATTTTGTTTGCTTTAATCTAAAAATTTTAGTGTGAAAAAGTTCGTCACGCAAAATCTCCCACATTAAATAGTTGGAATGTGGGAGATCTCCCACATACACAATCTCTGAGATTAACAGGTATGTTATGGGCCCATTAATTTGGTAATAAAAATTATTATTATTATTATTAAAATGTATGTGTGAGATTTTAATAATTTTCAATAAATGTTTAAATGTTCGTGTTGTCCATCTGTCCATTTCGTAATTTACACGTTTGTCTGCCAGTCTCGTTCAGCTTGTCTCCCGTGGCTTGTTTGTCAATGAATCATGATTTTCGATCTCCGTCATACAAAATGTACACATTTTTCTTCCTTGTTTTTTGTTTATTTGTATTTTTAGAAATGCCGCTTAGATGCGTAAAAATAGTAACAAAATCGGAATGTACAGAATCATAATTTTAAGTTACATGTACCTTGAACGTTGTTTGCCAGAAAAAAAAGATGAAATTGGTGTACATGTTTTGGCAATATTCTTTCTTTTCACCTTCAAGCTGAGACAACCTTCTCTTCTTGGATGGCATGTTTGCCTACGTTTGTCATAAGTATGAAAAATCTTAAAATAATGTGAGTTTATTTCATGAAATATTGTTTAACGAGCGAAGTTCAGAAAAAAAGAAATTTATGAACCTTAATCCAGAGCTTTGGTCGATTTTTTTTTATAATGACCTGAGGACATATTTTGGATTACCAAAGTCATAAACTGATCACTTGGTCAGGGCAGGAAATGACTAATTAGCTGACAACAGGTGATTGTTGTTAAAAGCATTACACCTGCCACGCTTAAACACCTGTACAATTTAATTAGAAATTAATTGGACAAGTTTTGAGACAATGTCACAAGTGGACAACGCATGTACACCACAGGCACTTGTTTCTATCAATGGGGCCCCTTCCTCCCTCTTACTAGGAAGAGTTCCCCATTGATAGAAACAAGTGCCTGTGATGTACATGCGTACACGTTTGGGATTCATGTACGGCATAAAAAGCCAAAAGGGCAGAGGGGCGTAAAATTTCGGGGGCGGGGCGCAGCGCCCCTCTATTTTGGTCTAGCTGGAACACTGGATATCTATGAGAAAGCCTATAATCTACTTACAATTATCTGGCATAGCCCCAATATTTTCTACTTCTTCCATTGATAAAACTTTAATATGTTTGGGAAGGTCAATGTCTTTTACAGGTTTTTGTCCTGGCATGTATATTATATGTGTCACTTTAGGAATTTTGTCCATTATTCCCTAAAAATTAAAGAACATAGCAAGTAAACAATAAAAGAGGGCAGTTTTTGTTTAACTCACAGAATATCTAATATTAGAGAATGAAAGAAAATTTTGAGTTCATGGTTCACAAACACCTCATGCCTCGTGTTTGATAATTAGAATAACAACTGTGGTATGGAACTAGTTTTCTATTAGATGTGCTATTTTATCTTGTGGTAAAGACCTAAAGGTCAGTTAATGAAGACCAGAGCAGAGGCATTTCTCTCATATTTTTAATAGATTTAAATTCATTATGAGTTATTGATATTGACCTATATTAGTTCTGATAGTTTACATTTTTAAACTCCCTCCCCCCATAAAAAAAGAAAGTTACACAAAATGGAAGAATGTGTCCACAGAACATGAATTCTTCCCCCAGCATCCAGCTAAAGTAAACAGATATTTTTCAGAAAATGAAGGCACATAACTCCAACATGGAAAATGTGGTCAGAAATCAAACTTCACCTTCCATTTATAGTTCCTCACTTTGTGTATAAATTTGAATTGATTTGCTTATACAAAAAAATGTAGCTTATTAACAGCTACTAAATGCAGGCAGTACATAAGTACAGACGGACACTGGTAAAACTGAATGTTCCAGATGCCTAGCAACGAGCTAATTCTGCCTACATGTCTTACAGTTAGAGTTCAGATACAATTGAAGACAAAGGGACAGACAACTTGCTTTCAAATTATTTGTCTTATCTGGGTTAAATAGTGAAAATAATAATAAAGGGAATTTACAACATAATTTTTTTAATGAAATTCAGAAATAATTACTCACTTTAAATCTTGCTAGTAGCTGAGCACTTGTTATGATGTATGATACCTCTGCTTCATTAACACCATGTATAATAGCTTCTGGTCCCAATGTTGCATACAATGTTACCACTGAAAATATAAACACATTGACAGTAAGTATTTGTCATTTATGACTGGGTCATTCAATTCTTCAAAAAAGAAATTTCAAAACAAGCACTTCACAATAATGTAGAGGCTAATTCGAGACTGTTTCTTTTGCTGTTTTACATGTTCACTCATACACAGTTTTGGTTCCATAAAGTTTATAGTTTCTGAGAATTTTTTTTTATTCAGATTCCCATAGGGTCCTACATTCAACAATGTCACTTTGTCCTACAGTAGACTGTGGCTATCTTGGGTTTTCGATTGACACAAAATAAGATTTATGATAAACCATATGTACAAACTTTACTATAAGGTAGTATTATTAAGAGGTAAAAACGTAAAACATGTATTAAAGGAAAACAGAATACATGTATAGTTCTGTTCTACTGTTTCTGTCATACTAGTAACTGGAGAGTAAACCACCAGTTCTGATTTCGTGTACACAATCAACCACAGAGGTCAATTACTAATTGTCATACATTATAAAAAAAAAGTGTCCATCTTGGACTATATTTACTGCAATTTACCAGGAAAATTATACTTGAAGCATGCCTGAGCAGATATCATCCACCATGGACTCGTTTCTGCAAAAATAAGTATATTTTGTCTTGGTTTCTGTCCAATGGAAAGTAATCCACTTCCAAAGTTACTGGCCTTTGTAAAGACTTCTTCATATGTGATCCATTCATAATCACCTAACATAACCTAAATAAATATAAAGGCCAGGTTACATTATATAACATAAATAACAAACTAAATGTTATGACTGCCAACTGGAAATTTAGTAAAATTATACAAGGTGCAATGGTGTAATGGTTAGCATGTTGTAGTTTTTGTACAGGTGCATTCATTCCCAGTTGTCTCATATCAAAGACTATTAAACTGGAATTTGCAGCTTCTTTGCAAAGCATGCAGCATTAAGTGTAAACACTGATTGACTCAAGAGTCTGGATAGTGTGTCTGAGTGAAGTAACATGTCTACCTGTGGACTGATGTTTAAGGGAGCTAGCACTATAAATATACAATTAAATATATTGGCTTACAGTAGAAAAGCAGACATCTTTATTAACTCATCAAAAAGTAACTTGTTTTCACCCTGATCATGACGAAGTAGCTGAATAAAAGAGCTACACTGGGTGCAGCATAATATAGCCGTAGCAAGTCGACAAGAGCTTCCTTCTGCACCAGTTTAACTGCAATCAAGCTTAACTCGAAAACCATAACTGATAGATGAAATCTGTTGGAATACTACCTGAAGTTCTTGTCACAATCAATTCAAGGAATTGACAAAATTTCAGAATTAAGGCTCCTCTTAGCCCAATTTCCATAGAAAAAAACCTCATTCCTCCTTTCTTTTAATTGATTCATAAATAAATCATTGAGAGGAGCATTTTGGGGGGGGGGGGGAATGCATCAAAATTGTATGAAAAATATAAACAATTAAATTTTGGAAACTGGCACTATTGGAACCCTTTGCGTCAAGATTATCTCAGTAAGTGTGGAGGTAGAGAAAATCTGTTGACTGCAGGAAGGTCATTAACAATAACAGTATGCTACTGCTAACATAACCGGTAACGCATACCTTCTTAAACACTCTTCCATTAGGTTGTTTTTCATCCTCCTCTCTCAGTAATTCTCTGTATCCCAAACACTTTAAGTTAGAAAACTTCCTAACAGAATTTACAAACAAATCATCTAAAGTATCACATTCATTTAACTGTGTATTAAGGCCACCAAGACATTCCACAGCTCTGTATGGTCCACTTTCATCTCCTATAGATTTAGCCTGCAAGAAAATTATTTTCAACATACATGTATTTATGAAATTAGTACATGTATATATTCTACTGTACCGTTAACCTTAGTAAAAGTTTAATTGGCACAACTCTAAAATGCCTTCATTTTATTCATCATTGTTTTTTCCAGATGCTGAAATATCATACACATCCTATTTCTGAGCAGAATAAGAGGGATTTAAGAAATTGATTTTCAAGCAGTTCTAACCCCCTTTAGAGCATAAAATCACAGAAAATCTTTTTTCACTAAAGTAAATGTGGCTTTTCCGTGAGAGACGGCTGCATATGATATGATGCTGTTTTCTTTGGGGTCGTTTGTACAATGAAACATTGGAATTATGAATATGTCGTAGGATATGGCATTAACATACTCACAATGTATTAAATATGTTTACTATTCATGGGACCGTCATGGTCGTGATCTGTTAGTTGGATTTACAACTACCTGTGCAATCAGTACCTATCACTACTAACATTATGAGTGTGAACCATGTTTGTGACGAGGTGTACCGGATACATTATGTAATAAAGCTTGTCAGTGACTTGCGACAGGTTGGTGGTTTTCTGTGGGTGCTCTGGTTTCCTTCACCAATAAAACTGATTGCCATGATATAACTGATATATTGTTGAAAACACTATAAACCAAACCAATCATTATTCAGATGAAATAGTTTTTTTCATTCAAAATAAGAGATATAAAGGATCTTACACCGGTAAGAGTGCAAGACGGCAAAATCTCAGACACCCAAGGGAAAGATTTCTGGTCTCCAACTCGGCAGAGCCTCGTTGGAGACCAATAGAAATCTTTCCCGTGGGTGTCTGAGATTTTTCCGTCTTGGTCTCTTACCGATGTTTGATTCTTTTTCTCACCAATTTAATAAAATAATTCCACATTTTTCTTTACATTATTTAATAATGATAATAGAGTGCTCTCCCTTGTTAGTAAATAATGTAAAAACAGAAATTACCTCCCTTTGACCAAATTCAAATACATTTTTTTACAGGTATTTATCGCTGTTGTAGTAGCATTCATAATATGTTTATTAAATACATTGTATTTTTATTATGAAATACATTTAAAATACTGCCAAGACACGGATGTATATCGATAAATCGACTATTTACTTCAGCAGTTCATGGAAAACAATTTTGCGGGAAACGTAGCGTGAAATTCTTATCTCACCCACGGCTTAAGACAAGGATATCTCACACGGCTAAAAATAGGAACTGTGCTGTCTCATTAGTGAGAATTGAATATCTTTCACTCATGTGTAAAATTCTATGTTTTCTACTTTCATTCCATTACACTCCACTCAAGAAAAGACAGAATTTCTCACACTTGTGAAAGATTCCTTATAATGTCTTATTGAAGAACCTATTATTCATTTAAAAATGTCAAGATCTAAAAATACATTAAACATTGTATCAAAACACTATAATTTTCTAAGCATATTTTGAAGTGTTAATCGTCTTTGTTATAAGGCTTCTGTGTCTCTGACTCTGATCACACAGTAATTAAAACAGAAATATACCTGTTTAATCATGTCTTTAGTTGTATGCTCCAATTCCTACTAAAATTTTACATTGTGGGTTAGGTTAAGGGTGTTTCACAGCATTTTCATCAATATTTCAGCTATATTGTGACAGTCAATTTTATTGGTGGAAGAAGAAAGAGTACACAGAGAAAATTATGCAAATTATGTTTATTAAAAGAAATTAAAAAAAAGAAAAGAAGAAAACTCATTTACCTTCAATCTTTTGCACTGTTCAACTTTCAAATCTGGTCTATAGATAATATAATATGGTAAGAAGGAAACAACATCATAGACCATAAACACAAATTTCAGGACTGATATTCCAGCAGATACCCAAAAATCTCCCATACTGCAAACAGCAAAGAGATACCTGTAAAATAAAGTTATAAACTGATAACTTAATATTCAACAATATTTCTCTGGATCAAAATTTATATATCATGTCATTTTAGTGCCAACAGTCAATCAATTAACGTCCTAATTTATCTACTCATAAAATACAGAAGCTGTCTCTTGAATTTATTATAAGCAAGTACAAATACAAGAAAGTACTGAAGGAACAGATATACCAAATGCTCGTTTTTCCCAATATTTTGATACTGAATAATAATATTGAAATATGTTGTTTTACATACAATCAAACCTTTTATATACAGGTTAAAATTATATGCACTATTCATTAATGTGAAAAATGAGAATGCCCTTTATACTAGATAGTTATTTGTGCCTACATGTATATTAAAATTTAATTTGATTTGAATACTGCAATCTGATTGGCTGATCCGCCTGGAGAATATTTTGGTTATACTTGATAACCTGGGTTGGTATTGTGACGTCACCAACGTATTCATTCACTAACGACAAATTCAAATAGTCACATGAAATAATCGTAATTAAAATCGAGGAATCATTAAAATTTGTTGTAAAAATTATATAAAAAGGAATATTTGAAATTTGTGAACAGGTTGGTTTATAACCTGGTTTGGAACAGTTTACGATTTTCATAAATGGCTTCAAACCAGGTTATATTGTATAACCTGTTCAAAAATTTCAATTATTCCTTAAATATACCCTGGTATATATATTCCATGTACTATATTGTTTTTAATGATACCATGCCTACATGTACATACAAATAAAACAGGATAATTGTCTTTTTTAGAGGCATATTATATGGGATTCTAACAACAATAATAAATAACTATTATGATTTATCTAATAGCTGAATTACTAATACATATGATTTATATGTGGCAATTTATTCCATATTGTACTTTTATTTTCTGTATAAGCAGTCTATGCAATGGACATTCAGCCTATTGTTTAATACATGTATTCTTTAAAATTAATATTTTGATTTTCAAGTCTCAAAAATTGTTAATTTCTTCAAGTTCACTTCGTATTGTGTAAATACATAATTATATATGCAGAAACTATATTGAATTTTCTATAAATAATGGATATTCATACAAGGCCTTGCCAAGTGGTGCATTCTATAAATACTTGTATTTAAGTCAATTGATAGAGTTCAAATAACTCAAATTTTACTTTTCTTCTCATTTTCATAAATGCTTTCAAGTACAGACACTCAAGGTCTTTATTAAACTAAAGCAATCTGACAATAAATACTTCTGACAGAAAAAAAAAATGGGGACAACTTGCTTGAAAAAAATCACAACAGGCATAGATACAAAACAATTATAACAGGGACATAAATTAACAGGGTCCCAGTCACCCATGTCCCCTAGATTTTGGTCTGGGCTACTAAACTTTTACATATAATTTAGTTAAACATATACACTGGGGTAAAGCTGATAACCGTAACTGCAATTACGGTCATCCCAAGATGTCGGACGTGGAATCAGGTAAGAATCTTTTTTGTCGATTAAATTGTTTCTGTAATGTATTTTAAATGGCACATGCATTGGTACGATAGTCATCTATGAACTTATCAAGAGGAAATCACAAATTACGACTGAAAAATGTATATGAAAGAGAAAATCCGATTTAAAAAAAGTGCTAAAATGACCGTAACTGAAAAACTGAGATGACCGTAATTGCAGTTTTCAGTTACGGTCATCTTAGAGATTTGTTTAAAATCGGATTTTCTCTTTCATATACATTTTTCAATCATAATTTGTGATTTCCTTGTGAAAAGTTCATAGATTACTATCGTACTAATGCATGTGTCATTTAAAATACATTATACCGTAATTTACAGTTACGGTCATCAGCTTTACCCCAGTGCATATAGACATTTTTTATCAAAAATCTTGTCTGGGCTACCAGCTTGAACTTCCCAATTTCTATCCCTGTATAATTAAGTCACACCTGGCACAGCAAGATATGACTGCCAGCAAGTCGACAAGGACTTCCTCAGTTTTCCTGGTCCAGAAAAAACTTAAATTAAAATCAGACCAACAATAAAAATCAGTAACACACCAAAGGTGTGAAAGCCGAGTTGCGAACATGTGGATGGACAATGTGACCTTGACCTTTGACCTACAAACCTCAATATCAATAGGCTTCCTCCTCTCACCATCAGGCATGTGTGTACCAAGATTCATATCGTGCGGAAACAAAAAAAGTATCTATTTTTTTTCTCTCTATTTTTTGAAGTTGCGACCTTGACCTTTGTCCTACAAACCTCAATATCAATAGGCCTCCTCCTCTCACCATCAGGCATGTGTGTACCAAGTTTCATTTAGATCCAACATTTCGCTCTTAAGATATTATGAGGAAACGAAAAAAGTATCAAATTTTTGTTCTATTTTTAGAAGTTGTGACCTTGACCTTTGTCCTACAAACCTCAATATCGATAGGCTTCCTCCTCTCACCATCAGGCATGTGTGTACCATGTTTCATTTAGATCCAACATTTCGTTGAACGGTTCTTAAGATATCGTGTGGAAACGAAAAAAGTATCAAATTTTTGTTCTAATTTTAGAAGTTGTGTCCTTGACCTTTGTCCTACAAACCTCAATATCGATAGGCTTCCTCCTCTCACCATCAGGCATGTGTGTACCATGTTTCATTTAGATCCGACATTTCGTTGAACGGTTCTTAAGATATCGTGTGGAAATGAAAAAAAGTATCAAATTTTTGTTCTAATTTTAGAAGTTGTGTTCTTGACCTTTGTCCTACAAACCTCAATATCGATAGACTTCCTCCTCTCACCATCAGGCATGTGTGTACCATGTTTCATTTAGATCCAACATTTCGTTCTTAAGTTATCGTGAGGAAACGAAAAAAGTATCAAATTTTTGTTCTATTTTTAGAAGTTGTGACCTTGACCTTTGTCCTACAAACCTCAATATCGATAGGTTTCCTCCTCTCACCATCAGGCATGTGTGTACCATGTTTCATTTAGATCCGACATTTCGTTGAACGGTTCTTAAGATATCGTGTGGAAACGAAAAAAGTATCAAATTTTTGTTCTATTTTTAGAAGTTGTGACCTTGACCTTTGTCCTACAAACCTCATTATCAATAGGCTTCCTCCTCTCACCATAAGGCACATGTGTACCAAGCTTCATTTAGATCCTACATTTTGTTCTTAAGATATCGTGCGGAAACGACAAAAGTATCAAATTTTTGTTCTATTTTTAGAAGTTGTGACCTTGACCTTTGTCCTACGATACTCAATATCAATAGGCTTCCTCCTCTCACCACCTGGCATGTGTGTACCAAGTTTCATTTAGATCAGACATTTCATTCTTAAGATATTGTGTGGAAACGAATGCGCCGCCAGGACGCCATTCATCATATTATAAGCCGAGTTCAACTTCGTCGCAACTCGGCTAAAAATACAAAAAATTTTGACATTGGTCACTTTTGTCCTCATATCACCAAAAATCAGTTACATTTAAAGTAGTTTAATCATTTTTCAAAGATACAACAAAATGTAAATTTGTATAATAGCAAATATTGTATTGTATTATACTGCCATGCATCTGCCATAAATTTTCCTTTTTTCTGTAAGATTCAGTTTTTTTGGAATCAAAGTAAAATATATATAAGAGAGAAAAATAATAATGTGATTTAGTAAATGTACCTACCCAAATGATATCTTTAAAGTCAGCTACATAATAGATTCCGGTATAGGGTGACCCCTTAGATTAATGTATTGTATAACAAGGTGGACATCACCTCATGAGAGCCTCATTATTAAGGTGAAAATAATTGCATATCTAGGTAAAGAGATCAATTTGTATTTACACAGACTATTATCGGACTCACCAGGGTTAATTATTTACAGAAGAATATATAATACACATGTTTTTCCAGTAATACAGATATGCTGAAATCTGGAAAATTGCTAGGGACATGAGATTATACATTGGAATAGTTTAATGGATGTTTTATATGTGTTTTACGGGCAATTAGATTTTGACTAAAATATTACCAGGGCAACACAAATTTGCATGATTACTTCAACAAAAATGTTTAGTTTTATTGAATTGGTGCAACCTGATAATTTTCTCAATTTCAATCACATGTGGCAATGTTAGATATCTATAGTGTGGTTGGTTGGTTGGTTTGTGGTGTTTAATGCCACTTCCAAAAATATTTCAGTTATGTAGTGGCAGTCAGTTTTCTTGGTGGAGGAAACTGGAGTACCTAGAGAAAACCATTGACCTGTCACAAGTCACTAACAAACTTTAAGACATAATGTTGCATTGAGTACACCTCGCCTGAGCAGGGTTCGAACTCACAACATTAGTGGTGATAGGCACTGATTGCATAGGTAGTTGTAGTTCACTAGTTGGAAAACCAATACTGATATCTATACTATAGTCAATACTGTTAATCAAGAAAGTATGGAGAACAAAACCCATATTGTCCATACTGATCATAAATGATACCCCAAACCCAATTGTAGTTAATTTAACATACATATTATTTTTGTTATACACTAGACTCCATGTGCTGTACATATGTTTGGATATGGGATGCATTTTTGTATGTAAAGTTGAATAATGTTTGTGATCTTGGACTTCCAGATAGGCACTTCAACCTTATCTACAACAGGTACATACACTATCTGGTATCATTAATATCCATGAGGCATTTAAAATTTTGTGACAATGACCTTCCTGATAGACATCCAGCCTAATATACAGCACCTATTTTAGTGGTGGGCTACTATCATATCATGTCTTTCAAGGGATTCAATAATTCTAAGCCAGAAACAATGTGCTGATAACTTTCATAGTCAGATGGACTAGAATGGCTGATTCCTATAAACTTCCCACCTTACCCCCTTCAATAAAATTTTAATGTAAACATAATATTTAAATCTTTACACTTTTATTCATGTATGCTTACAAACATTTCATGTGTTATGGTATTAAAAGGATAGATAACGGGTTAATACACATTTAAGATATATTTGCAGAAACAATGAGAATTTTATCCTTTGAGTGGATGCATACATGTCCCTCTTGTCAAGTTGGAGAAGGGCAGACATGATCATGATCGTATGGTTGCTGGATTTAAAACTACCTGTGCAATCAGTGCTGATCACCACTAAAGTTGTGAGTATGAATCCTGCTCATGATGAGGTGTACTCAATACAACATTATGTAATAAAGTCTGTCAATGATTTTCGACAGGTACTGGGGTTTCTTCCCCAAAAATACTGGCCGCTACAATAAAGCTGAAACATTGTTGAAAGTGGTCACAGGTGTTAAACAACATTACCCTAACCTTCAAGTTGGAGACTATGTAAGGACAAAAAACTTTAAGACATTACAACACCCCCTGACAAGAGTAAGCGGACCATTGATTACTGCAGTTTAGGTAAGTATAGAATTTCAATTACTGCAGGTAGTTCTGGTCAAGTGGTAAGGATTACTTTGGAAATCTCACATGGCAGAGGTAGGAATTTTTCTATACTTTACAAGATTACTTTTAAACAGCAATATATTCAAAGTTAAGATATAGCCTATCCAACAATAACATGCTTATAGATTATACCTAAAAGGTCTGTTGATCGACATGTTTGCCCATTTTCTTAAACATTCAACGAAAACGGCGATGGGTATTGTCAAATTTTGACTTCCGTCAGGATAAAATGTAGTAATTGACTACAATTCATCAGAAAAAGTAGGTTGCATGTGCTTTTCAGACCCAGCATATCTTCTTCATGTAACAGCTAATGTTGTTCGATAAAGAAACTGGGTGTTTTTCACGAAAATAACGAACATCACATATATGATCACTGCAGACCAATGGTAAGTGGCAAAATGATTACTGTATTATGCAGGGAACAAACATGAATCTGTTTGCTTATCTTAGGGTGAAACTTTGCTTGTGTCCGACTTTGTAATTATAAACTCCCTGAAATCACTGATCGTTTTTAGATTTCTTTTAAAAACCAGCAGCTGTGGTATAAAAGGGATTGCTTCCCCTGATATTTGAAAATCATGGTAATATCAACATGATCAGAGAAGATTTTATTGAAAAAATGGCACAATTTAGCACCAATTATGCACAATTTTTGTTCTGTATATTGGAACAATAGTATTAAATCAGGGGATAAAATTTGAAGGAAAAAAAAATAAAAATTTAAGCAGAAAAACTGTTGTCAAATCATGAAGTGAGAGATTTTTGTATGAATTTGAATGTAAAGGGGGAGGAGCTTTCTGATAGTTCCACTGTTTGTAAACAAAAGCACATGGTATTGATTCATGCAAACATGTTTAGAAACATGCAAAAAACTTGCCTCAATTAATTTCCAGAATTGTGGAATATGTATCCATAGAAGATCATACAAATTGAAGAAATGTTTTGAAACAGTGTTTTCAAAATATAATCACAGAAATATTACACAAAAATAAAACAAAACTGAAGGCAGAACTATCATCAATGAATGTTATTGTTACAAAGAAATTAAAATAATGTCACAACCGTTTATGTCCCATGTATGGTTGGGATGGAGGATTGGGGTAAAGCCCACGGACAACAGATAAAACACAATCTGGCATAATTTCTCTAGCTATGTATACAGTCACAACATATTCATCAACTTCATCTCTAGCAAGCATCCGGGATTTCTTTTATATGTAATGAGGGCAACTAAAAGCATTTCTATCATTCATTAATTTCCAAAACTTTTTATAAATCCTTTTTCTTATTCCACTATTCCTTGGATGAGTATTTTGTCCATTTCCTAACCAAGCTTGAGGATTTCCGGTCACACAAGGATCACAAAAACAATGCACATAAACATTGTCTGGAATTTGACCTACTGCTCCACTCTGAATGTCATCAACACTCCCTGAAAATGTGTCATTATTTCCATCTCTTTCTGTTGCATTACTTGTATTTTTATTGTTATTTCCAGAAGAATTGTTTACAGTATTATTTCCATCATTTAATTCTTCCAATTTCCAGTCATAATGACCAAAAAGTTCTCTAATAACATCCCTTTGTTCATTTGTCACATTAATTTTTAGCACAGATTTTGGTTCAGAATTTTCAGCCATAGTCATTCAAAATATGTGTATTATTACCTTGACCTCTAGAATTTTGGAAACCTAGCTTTGGCTATGAGGTACAAAGGACATTTTAGAGTTAAATTGTATCTTATAAAATGCTTTATTGGTAACATGACTTATCAAGGCAAATGGTTATTAATACAGTAAATAAAGAAAACAAACAATTACTGCTGACATTGGATATCTTTATAGAATAAATTTATTTGAATGGACTCATTTAATTACCCTTAATTAACCTTCAAAATACTTCTGGAATGAACTATTGGAACTTTGTGTATGGTAACTTCATAATAAATTTGTTAGTGTACTTCAGAGTTACAAGATTAACTAGAGGCTCCCAGGAGTCTGTAATTGCTCACCTGGTTTTCAATTTGACATCTAAAGTTGATAGAAATGAGGGGGGGTGTTACACACAATTTTGAAAGTGGGTCATCCAAAGATCATTTCAACTCAAATTTCTGAGCAAATGATTTTGCTGTGATTTTTATCTCATAATATTCCTAAACGGAATAAACTGGGTAAAAAAATCTCACAGAAAAACCCAGAATATTTGTTAAACTACTCATTGCCATGTAGCTGCAGTTAAAATTTGAGTTCATTTTGATTTGTAATAAAGCAGAAATTGACAACTAAAGAAATTTCTATTTTTAGTAACAGCAGCCATTTTGAATGGAGGGTGGGGCTGTCAGATACATATTGAAAGGGGATCACCCAAGGACCATCCCAGCCAAATTTGCTTTAATTTGGTTCAGCGGTTTATCAAAATATGCCTAATTTGCATAATCGGTATAAATCGGCTGAAAGAAAAATTTCACAGAAAAAC
>MJUT01055002.1:331441-351153 GCA_002080005.1 Gigantidas platifrons
GAAGGAAACTGGAGTACCAATAGAAAACCACGAACCTGCTGCAAGTCACTAACAAACTTCATCACATAATTTTGTATCAGTACTCCTCACTATGAGCAGGATTAGAACTCACAACTTTAGTGGTTACACGGATTAGCTCTTTTAATGGAAATAGATCCACTGCCACGATCAGGCCCACAGACGATAAGACTTCTAGTATGTGTTGATTTGTCAGTACAGTTCAGCTCCACCTGTTATTATTTAGTAATTTCGCCAGATTATTTTATTTGTCCAATATGTTTTTGTTTTTGCTTATCTAGCCTTAAATAATTTTTACTCAGGCAAACAGGACAAATTTTTGCGTGTAAAATAGTTTTTTTTATTGAAGTTGTTTGTTTTCAGAAGCAACACCAGAAGACAAGATAATTACTGCTTCATTCATTGTACAGGCAATACGTTTAAACACTGGCTTTCAAGGTTATGAACTTTCCTGTGCTCTTCTGCAGGAAGTAGTGAAATTGATGTGAAATTGATGCCCCTATAAATTCTCCTAGTCATATTTTGGTCAATACTAATAAAAGTTTCATTCATGATAGGCAAATTGCAGTTCCTCATATATAACCCACGTCCAAGTACGTACATTACTGAAACTAATCGGATAAAAATTCAAGAAAATTATTAATGAACTACTGTTAAAAGAATTCTAAAAACAATCAGTGAATTCAGGGAGTTTATAATTACAAAGTCGGACACAGGTAAAATTCACCCCAAGATAAGCAAATATGATTCATGTTTGTTCCCTGCATAATACAGTAATCATTTTGCTGCTTACCATTGGTCTGCAGTGATCATATATGTGATGTTCGTTATTTTCGTGAAAAACACCCAGTTTCTTTATCGAACAACATTAGCTGTTACATGAAGAAGATATGCTGGGTTTGAAAAGCACATGCAACCTACTTTTTCTGATGAAGTGTAGTCAATTACTACATTTTACCCTGACAGAAGACAAAATTTGACAATACCCATCGCCGTTTTCGTTGAATGTTTAAGACTAGAGGCTCCCAGGAGCCTGTATAGCTCACCTGGGTATAACAACATCAGCCAATAAAACTTAATAACTTTGGTAAAAAAGTAACAAAAGTCCTCGTTTTTGTTGATCCCTTCTCCAAAAAAATTTGGGCGGGGGTTCCCCCTTTAATGTAAGTTATCAAAATTCCTGTAAAAAAACATACATTGTATATGTCAATGATTCTCAAAATTTAGCTTTTGCTACTTCACATCATGTAATAGAGTTGCTTCCCTTTGATTATTTGAGTAACCAAAAGCAGTGAGTCAACAAAATAATGCATTTCAACAGGAATAACTCTTCACACAGTTGTCACACATTTTCAACTGTGGGGAAATGTTTTGTAGATCTTGACATGCTGAACATTTTTGCAGTTTAAACTTTCCCTCTATCTCTAATAGTCTTTGAGATATAAGATGAAAGTATTAAAATTTAGAGCATTTTGATAAAAAAGGGCAATAACTCCAAAATGGGTATTGGGATTTACTTCAAAATTGCGGGGTAGGTAGATCTTGACATGCTGCAAATTTTTGCAATTTAAACATAACCTTTATCTCTTATAGTTTTTGAAATAGAAGACGAAAAGTATTAAAATTTTACAAATTTGATGAAAAAAGGGCAATAACTCCTAGATGGGTAATCAGATTTACTGCAAAATTACAGGGTAGGTCAATCTTGACATACTGAACATGCTTGCTGTTTACACTTAATATATTCTCTTATAGTTTTTGAAATAAAGAATGAAAAGTATTAAAATTTTGAAAATTTGATGAAAAAAGGGCAACAACTCCAAGACGAGTAATCAGGTTTTCTTCACAATTGCAGGGTAGGTAGACCTTGACATGCTGCACATTTTTGCAGTTTAAACTTATCATCTACATGTATCTCTTATAGTTTTTGAAATAAAGAACAAAAAGTATTATAATTTTGAAAATTTGATGAAAAAAGGGGAATAACTCCAAGATGGGTTATTAGATTTTCTTCACAATTGCAGGGTAGGTAGACCTTGACATGCTGCACATTTTTGCACATCTATCTCTTATAGTTTTTGAAATAAAGAACAAAAAGTATTAAAATTTTGAAAATTTCATGAAAAAAGGGCAGTAACTCCAAGATGGGTAATCAGATTTTCTTCACAATTGCAGGGTAGGTAGACCTTGACATGCTGCACATTTTTGCAGTTTCAACTTATCATCTCTTATAGTTTTTGAAATAAAGAACAAAAAGTATTAAAATTTTGAAAATTTGATGAAAAAAGGGCAATAACTCCAAGATGGGTAATCATATTTTCTTCACAATTCCAGGGTAGGTAGACCTTGACATGTTGCACATTTTTGCAGTTTAAACTTACCATCTTTCTCTTACAGTTTTTGAAATAAAGAACGAAAAGTATTAAAATTTTGAAAATTTGATGAAAAAAGGGCAATAACTCCACGATGGGTAATCAGATTTTCTTCACAATTGCAGGGTAGGTAGACCTTGACATGCTGCACATTTTTGCACTTTCAACTTATCATCTATCTCTTATAGTTTTTTAAATAAAGAACGAAAAGTATTAAAATTTTGAAAATTTGATGAAAAAAGGGCAATAACTCCTAGATGGGTAATTAGATGTTCTTCAAAACTGCAGGGTACGTAGATCTTGACATGCTGAACATGTTTGCAGTTTCAACTTATCATCTATCTCTTATAGTTTTTGAAATAAAGAGCGAAAAGTATTAAAATTTTGAAAATTTGATGAAAAAAGGGCATTAACTCCAAGATAGGTAATCAGATTTTCTTCAAAATTTCAGGGTAGTTAGATTTTGTCGTGCTTATCATTTCTACCCCATGTCAGATTTCTGATATTATTAACGGTTTTTGAGTTATTACCAAAAACGTGCAATTTTACCATATGTTCTATTTTAGTAACAGCGGCCATGTTGATTGGTGCACGGCTTCACCGGACACAATTTTGAAACTAGACACCCTAGTGATGATTCAGACAAAGTTTGGTTCCAATTGGTCTGGTAGTTTCAGAGGAGAAGATTTTTGAAAAAGTTTACGACGTACGACGACGACGACGGACGCCAATAGCTCACATGACCCTTCGGGTCAGGTGAGCTAAAAATGGGCAAACATGTTGATCAACAGACCTTTTAGGTATAATCTATAAACATGTCATTGTTGGATAGGCTATATCTTAACTTTGAATATATTGCTGTTTAAAAGTAATCTTGTAAAGTATAGAAAATTCCTACCTCTGCCATGTGAGATTTCCAAAGTAATCCTTACCACTTGACCAGAACTACCTGCAGTAATCGAAATTCTATACTTACCAAAACTGCAGTAATCAATGGTCCGCTTACTCTTGTCAGGGGGTGTACAATCACATTGTAAAATATAATGCATGCAAATTTTTAAAAAAAAAGTACATTTTATACATGTATGTTTGTTCTTTTCCACATTTTCATGATACATGTAAAACAATTTTAAATTAATGAAATATTGATAAGAAGATATAATAAAAAGAAACTTACAGCTATACAGACTGAATTTCCTGCTTGGGTTTCTTTCCTGACGAAAAAAAAATCAATACATTCAATTGAAACCATACATTCTAATCTATACCATGTATTTTGATAATAAAAAGCTTATGTTATCAGTTTTCTTAAATAAAACTGTGTCAAAACCAAAGGTCAACAACAACATCATAAGTTCTGAATCCTATGTTATATTGTATTGTGGAAAAAAAATGTTTAAATCAACATCATAAGTTCTGAATCCTATGTTATATTGTATTGTGGAAAAAAAATGTTTAAATCAACATCATAAGTTCTGAATCCTATGTTATATTGTATTGTGGAAAAAAAATGTAATATGTAATTTCATAAGTTCTGAATCCTATGTTATATTGTATTGTGGAAAAAAAATGTAATATGTAATTCATCAATAAAATATGTTTAAATCAACATCATAAGTTTACTATGTGGGCAAATATATCTTAATTACCATGATTACAAAGCATGTCAAATATGATTTTAGACTTCATCATTTTAGATTTTAATCTATTTACATGTTAAATTCTTAAGATGTTGTAAAGAACCACTTATGTACATTGTATATACTTGTACTAGAAAACATTGTTTGTAAATTGTATATTAAACTCAAGGTCATATAAAAATATATTAATAACTTGTTAAGCTCAAAGTCATTTTGAAATATATTTATATATACTTCTGTACCTTTTAAAGTTTGTAAGGCTATGTGAAGGAGAATTACATTTATCAAATACATGCAAAGCTTCTTCATGTTAAAATAATACATTATCTTCATAATGAATAGAAAAATGAATTTTCTAAGACTTGTGAGCTATAACTTTTACTTTCAAAGATACCTATGGAGTATTTAAAGTATCTTTTAAAATCTTGTTTAAAGTTGAACCTCATTAGCTCCTGTTTCATTTTAGTTCTTAAATTGATTCTGTAATTTTACTGTTTAAGTTTTATCTAATTAATTATCATAGGATTTTGGTGTTTAATGCCACTTCAATCAATATTTCAGTTATATATGTGGCAGTCAGTTTAATTTTCAACTTTCATCAATATTTCAGTTATAGATATGAGTCATTTCATTTCAAAAGTAGATGACCTTAGGTAAGCCTTAAGTAAACTTTATAAAATTAAACCTTTACTGAATATATCTTGAAATAGGTGGGAGTCAAAATCACAAAATTGTGTGGTCAATTGGTGACAGGTACATACTGTATCTAGGTAGAAGTACATTGAATACCTTTGAACCAACTATCAAATGATGTCATAAAATCACATATATTTTTTTAAACAAATAAACATGTTCAGATATATAAAATTCACAGATGACATGTACATGTAACAGAACGAGTCATGATTTTTAACAAGGAGTTCCCTGCACTATACACTGAGTAGTTCAAGGGTATACTATTAGACTGCACTATACACTGAGTAGTTCAAGGGTATAATATTAGACTACAAAAAATGTATGTTATAACACTGTAGTCCAAAGATAAAAATGTTGACAGAATTAATATTTCACACAGATGATCAAGAACGAATTACATGTATTTCAATTAAACTTAAAGCACTGTAGTTGTATACATATAAACATGTAGTTCAACCCACTTTAAAGTTGCTTTACTGGAAAGACACCTTTAATTCTTTTTTTATTATAATGTAAGCTTTATTTTTTCTGTTAAAATCAATTTTCCAGTATATGTTTATTTGTGTATCTTGGAACAGGACTTTCAAGTTTAAATTTTTAAACCAGAGCCAGAGGCACAACTTGTCACCCAGTCCTTTAAAGCATTTTAAACAAATATTTTTCATTCAAATCTTTAATGTGAAAACTTTCAAAAGGTACTGCTTGATCAGATTCATATAAGTGTAACACTGTCGTAAATTACTATAAACATAGAAGTAGTCATCACATGTGGATACAAAATCTCTGCTACAACAGAAAATAATATGTTCTTAACAAAAGACACCAGTCAGCAATTTGTTAAATATTAATTACATATTAAAGGGGCATTATCTGCCAAATCATAAATTTTTGTTACCCATAAAAACTATCAGATATGATTGATGCCTTAATAAAACCTGCATGATTTATTGTTGTTAACTTGTTCTCTTTAAAAACATAGCTGAAATTCTATCCACTTTGTTCTATTTAATTGCAACAATCAATGAACCTTATAAATAAGGCATTTATGTACAATTTGGGTTCTTCAATCTGTGTCATAATTTCTGAGAAGATTTTTGTAAGTTTATGTTGTAGAGGACCTACAAGAAACATTCCAGTCATTAAATATTAAGTTTCCTATCAAATGGTCCAATAATGTCATAGCATATTCCATAAGATGTTTACACTATTATAATTTACTCCAGTAAGTATCCAACTGTCCAGTGCTGGTACTGTAGTTATAATTGGGTATTATCTATACTCTCATGTATAAGGCAGAATAATAAATAAAACGCAAATATCAATTTGCCGACAGCCCGCCGTACGTGATGGACGCCGGAATTATTATTAACAGAAAAATGTTATGTTACATGTCACTTGTAATCAATTCACAATGTACACAACCAACATTTCAAACAAAACTATATATTGCATAATTAGAATTCCGTCACAGATGGGCAAGGCNGTCCAGGAAAAACCAAAGTAATTTGGAAACCTGTATCCGATGACAATGCTCGAACCCATCTCTGGACAATCAGGTGTCGGACCTCACCTTAAAAATTGTACAACAAAGATGCAAATAGTAAATAATGTAAGACTAACATACAGACATATTTTTTGTTGTTACACGTATGCACGACGGCTAGAAAGTGAAGAGAACCAAACGAACACACCTAAATTCCCAACCATAAGACAATGTTCTCATTGGTCAATTTCGACCATTACCGCATGAATATTCATTAGTATCAAACCGACAATACAATATTTTCCCGCTATACTTCGAACCGCGGGAAAATACTAATATCCACACAATGGCACACATCAAATGTAAAATTGGTAAAGAACCATCTAAAGCTGATTGATGTATCATCTGGCATTAATCAACAGTGTATTTTATGAGAACAAACTTTTTTTTCATAAATATTTTCTCATTATAGTCTAAGTTAAATGTCCTGTAGTGGTGGCCATATTGGATGTGGGATTTGAATAAAACAATAAATTGTTAGAGGCACATTTATAGCTGGTTGCTAAATATAATCTGTTTCAGTTAATCAATCAGCCAAGTAATATGCGAGGAGATTTGTTAAAATAATCGCCCAATAAAAGGTTATTTTCCTGCCAGTCATTTTTAAATCAATACATTTTTAGAGGACCACTATCTATTTATAAATTTTTCGTAATAGGGGTTATCTCTACCAACAAATCAATAGTTTAAGTGTTTTAAATATTATATGCAATACTAATTTCCCTCTTTTCATTCAGAAAAGACATTTCCTGAAAACCTTGCCACTGATTTTCTGAAAACATGATTTTCTTGTCATTGACAACCTTCCAGAATTCTTAGCTTTGCAACCGGTAATTTTATGCAAAAATGGGAACGCTCTGACAAAAAGGTAAATAATATGTCCTTTTTTCATTAACTGACAAAATATCCCCCTAAAAATAACACTTACTTTGTCAGGTACAATATTTCAACAGGTGTCTGTGTCCGTCTAGGCGTCTGCTCAGAATCAGGGGATTATAGTATAGGGGAAGGAAACACGTTATACGATCTGCGGAAGATTTTCGTTCGAGAGTTTTCGAATTTTTCATTGTGTATACAATAATTATTCCTTCTTAATTTCTGCTTTTATCAAACTCTAAGTTAATAACTTCTTTCACTATACCTGATATATTTTTAGTTTTTTTTAGATTTTAAACCTGTGCTCTCGCTCTTTGAAAGCTAAAATTTTCAACTGAAGGTCATATCAGTTCGTTTTATATGAAAAAGTGGAACTAATAAGCTTAGAACAGTGTCTATTATCCATGTAGTTTAGACTGTGAGCGATAATATGTATCCGCTCTTGTAAAATAACAAAAACAAAACATTAAACATCATAGCAAGTGATCATATATGAACCCTGTATAATTATAATCAGAAAGATAGACCAACGGAAGACTTTGTGATATTAGAATACGACCGTGAGTGATAGATAGATAGCTACTTATCCGCTCTTTGCAAAGACATTTTAACATAGCATCCGGTTGTTTAGTACATTTGTACATATTGAGTTATAGTCATTTGTTGACTCATCGAACGGTTGGCGTGGTGGTGGGTTCACGACGAGTGACAGATGTATATATTAATGATGATGGTGAAGGATTAATTTTTGAGTCTAGTGGTGTTGGACAAATGCTTAATAGTGCTTTTATATTACATTTAACTGGCAATGTACACAATTGGTGTTGGACACACGTTTTTATAGTGCTTTTAAATTACATTCAACCGGCAAATAATAGTATATATAACAGTTATCCGTTACACACAGCACACTATTTATAGTGGTTCTCCGGACATTGGAGGGAATTATTTCACAAGAAGAAGAAGGTGGTGCATTCGGTATATCTCTTCCAACTGAGAAATCACGCGAGAAATGGCGCTTGTATGCTACTACTGGGTTAATTTTGTACGGAAGACCGAATACGAACTTTGAACATAATGTTATTAATATGAGAAGGTGCGGCCTTTGAAGAGGACGGAAATATATTTGAAATTAAAATAGTGTTAAAAATAACTTTATAGAACGTTAAATGAAGTTTTGGATTAGTAAAGAATGGAAAATTACGAATTAATTTTTTTATTATACATTCAAAAATGTATTAAAAAAGAACCTTATCTAAAAATTTATAATTTTCTTGTTTTGAACCAAGAAAACTTTGTACAATAACCATTAATGAACTGATAGTTTTTTTGTTCTTTTTCTTTAGGCCATTGTGTTGTCTTTCCTTCGATTTACGGATTATGATTACCACTTTTGTATCTTCAAACTCTTCTTATATCGGAATGCTATTTATTCATTATTGATGATCTTCTTTAGAAATGGGATAGTTTAAAAAAAAATGTATACACGTTTTTCCCTTCATATAAATGTCAAAAATAGTCATATTTGGTTGAAATAGTATGCCACTTCTCCATGTTCTTAAAAATAAAACAGAAACATATATATTTTTATCTTCCAATGCTCTTTCGACACTTCGGTTATTTCTACTTTATAACAAGTTGTTAGTTAAACGTTCTTAGTTTTAATTAAAAGTTGTTTCCTTTTCAGTTAAACATCCAAAATTGATATTTTTATCACTTGCTTTTGGGTAACTCAAATTTTTAGGAATTTATAGCTGTTTAGTGGGGTTGTTCTTTTACGTTTTTATTCTTCACAACCACCAACAATGACAAACGCTATTTTCAAGCATTGGCGATGAATACAAAATCTGTAATATAGGTCTACTTTGGAGAATGAGCGGATTAGCATTTTATAGCGTCTTAATACCATGAAGGGGGTCTCAGCCACAGGCACTCGTATTCCGGACCCCCCCTTTTTCCTCATTTGGTCCCTCCCGCGATTATGGTATGGATCGTTGTCTGGAAGTACTTCTTAGAGCCACATATCCATATTTTACAACATTTAGTGTTACAACTTTCTCGTTCTACTAACTTTTGTTTCTAGGTCCAGCAGCCGTTTATTTAGTAAAACGGCAGCTGGACCTTGAAACAAAAGTTAGTAGAACGAGAAAGTTGTAACACTAAATGTTGTAAAATATGGATATATGGCTCTAAGATGTACTTCCAGACAAAGATCCATACCATAATCGCGGGAGGGACCAATTGAGGAAAAAAAGGGGGGGTCCGGAATTCGAATGCCTGTGGTCTCAGCAGGGATACAGAGAATGTTTTGGTGTTCAAAACGTGATACATGATATTGAATTCTGTGTAGGATAATGCATCATTAGTTACAAATAATAATACTGAGGGAATACCCTCAACGTCTTTAAATGAATCATTGAAGCGATCGGGAAAGTATTTTTGCGTTAATAAAAGAAAAACATTTAAACACTTCATTTGTTACAGTTATAAATATATAATGTAGTCCTTTCTTCAGAAACATTTGCAACCTTCTGTCTTGCTTTACTCCCGATGTTGTTATCAACGTGGATGCATTCGCTGTGACCAGTTACCTGCTGTGAGTTATCATATTAGCCTGCAATTTTGCCTGTCCTAAGCCAGTGCTCATATTGCAAATTTGTCCAACTTCATTTTAATAATGGTGAACTTGATGTCTTTTTAACTATTTTTCATATTACCCTAACAAGGCGAAAATTATGAGCACTAAAGGATAATTCATGCATCATATAATTTTTTTCAAATACCCAATAGCTTGGGAGAAGCAGGGTCTTTTGCTAAATCATGTTCCATGATGAGGTAATTTTTGCATTTCCAATTGACACCACAATTTTATATAAAGGCCCACAATATGATCCCATACACAATTTGGTTATAAACTTTGAAGTGGTTTCTGAGAAGAAGTGTTTGTATGTATTTTCCACAGGATCTTTTATTTAGCTGCAATAAATATGATGAATTAAGAAAAACTCTTTTTCACAAGATTAAATCATTGCTCTGTCCAAATGTGAAGCTAAATAGTTTCAAAAATGAATTAAACACATATCTAGTTGAGCTTTTTCTTCAAGGAAGTGATGATTTATATATGGATGATAACAGTTATGTTTCAGTGTGTATATGAATTCATTGAAAATAGCAATATATTTCTATAGATTATATGCTTTGTAAATATTTTAAATTGCTATTGAAAATATAATTTGTATTAACTATTATGAGTGAATGAGTGTGAGATAGTCTGTATTGTCTTGTATCATATGTATTTTGAGGAGACCAACTTTCTAGCCTTTGGGCTGTTTGCAATCCTCTTGAAATAAATAAAGCATTGAATTAAAATAACTATGTTCCATGCTAAAAGTGGTATTTTTTAATTTGTAATCTAGCTTCTGTACCAGATACTAATGTTGCATACAGTTACTTACATGAAAATATTAAGAAAAGTTGTTATTCCTGTTGGGAGGATCCTGATTCAAACTGAAAAGAAGATTTTGCAGATGCAAAACTTTTAACCAGTGTGAAAAAAAATTCACCTGTAGTATACTTTCTTTGTATTTCTATATATCAAGAATCATTGATATGTATACTAATGGAGGCTGAGCCTGTGTCGCTCATCTTTCATTCTGCTTTGAGGAAACATAATACAGAACCTTCCATAGGTGCTTCCCACCAAGTTTCGGTTCATTTGGCTAGCTAGGCAGTTACAGAGAAAAAGATTTTTATAAATCAACCAATCAGAAACAAGAATTGCTTGTGGTGGCTACATTTGTTAACGGATTGGAACTAAATTAGCGTTCTGGATAGAGGACATTCCAATGATGCTTCCTACCAAGTTTCGATTCATTTGGCCGAACGGTTACAGAGGAGAAGATTTTTTAGAAATCAACCAATCAGAAACAAGAATTGCCTATGGCGGACATGTTTGTTAATGGATCGGGACGGAATGAGCAATCTTTATAGAGGACCTGCCATAGATGCTTCCTACCAAGTTTTATTTCATTTGGCTGAGGGGTTTCAGAGGAGGAGGTTAAAATGTGAAAAGTTAACGGACGACGGACGCCATGTGATGGCAAAAGCTCATATTGCCTTTGGTAAGGTGAGCTAAAAAGGGTGCAGTCGACTTTCAGCTGCAAGTAATAAAGCTTACCAGTTGCTTGCCTGTGGTCGGTGGTTCTCTCCGGGTACTCCTGCTTCCTCCATCACTATAACTGGTCACCATGATACCATTATTCATCAAAATATTGTTGAAAGTGGAGTTAAAACACAAAAAATCAAATCAAATCTGGACAAGTATACAGGGGAATAACAGGCGAAAAATCACAGAAGGTATTAACCAAGTTGGATATTCATTTTACTGTTACACAAATACATATGCAGGGTCGCCTTAGGAGGTGTGGACCCCATAAGAAAATAATAATCATTGCTGTTCTCTGTAAAACCTGCAATGTTTGTGTGTGTGTGTGTACTTGAACAGTTGAGAGTATGCAACTTCAGTGGGGCTCAATTGGCTTAAGGAATATCCTGTATATATGATTCATTCTAGCTAGGGCCACTATTTCATGTTGGTATGGTAGTTGGATTTATAACTACCTGTGCAATCAGATTCTATCACCACTAAAGTTGTAATTTCGCGTGAGGAGGTGTACTTCATACAACAATATGTGATAAAGTTTGTCAGTGATTTGCTACAGGACGAACAGGTCGGTGGTTTTCTCCGGTCCTCCACCAATAAAACTGACCACCACAATATAACTGAAACATTGTTGAAAGTGGTGCTAAACACAATCAAACAAACAAACCAAATATATCAGAAAATACATGTAATTCATTCAATCAATATTCAATAAGTATGATGTTGGTCACCAAACTGGATGGTAGTTATTTATAGATTGCAAAGTCATTCTTTTAGTACATCAACTCTGTTGACAATTGCTTGATAATTTATTTTCTTTTATATACTCTTACTCTCAGGTGATACTGATAATAAACATAGACAAAATTTCAAAATCACTTTTTTAATAGAAAATCTGAGTCTTAATCCAAAATAACAGTCTTTTATGTACATGTACATCTTTGAACTACGAAAATGCCTTCAAATAAGTTGCCCCCCGGCCCTCCAAAAAAAAATCTACATGAACAACATAAAATTTAGGATGAAGTCTTGATGACTTGAACGGAAAGCGTAAAAATTAGTCATAGCAATGGTCCTCCTATATTGGAATTTGATCTGTCATCTGAAAGACTTCCAAGCCAACATCCAGTTCATGTTGTATTTGCTACCAAGTTCCTGGCAACCATTCTGGAATCCATCAGCTGTAACAAAATACCAGAATATGTACTTGATAACAGAAATTCTAAAATAATATGACATTTAAAAAAAATAAATAGATGATGTCTCAAAAGAGGTACCAGTGTTTTAAGGCAAACTTATGTGATATGTTAAAAGAATTCTCTATTTACGATATATACTTTGATCGTACATCCCTCGTTTGATACTGTACATCACTTTCTCAGTCAAATCACAAAGTTTGTAGTTACTGTATGACATGTAGTATTAAGGTACAAAATGTACATGTATATATACTGCTGTTTTGTCTTTAATACATCACAGTATTAAACCTCAAGATACTCTGTGCTTACATGTAGAACACTACATGTACAAAAATGTACATGTTGATATCAATAGAGGAGTAACAGAATTTGACACTCATCTGAGCCTGTATACGTATCTCTCATGCATTGTCGTTTCAATATTATATAGATGGACTCATCATGCAGTTTTATAATTATTGCATTCAAGCTTAAATCAAAATATATGCATGTACATTTGTACATGTAGCTATCTGAGAAAACACATTCTACAAGTACATGCATGATGAAGTTATCCATCTCTTTGATCTGCAGTGTTATATTCCTTTTTTTCATGATCATCTTAAGTTAGTGTTATTCTTAGTCAAAATAATTAATCTTCCAGCAATCCAGAGATTTGTATTTTTTTAGGTGGCATTAATTTCTGTATTAACAGGAGGAAGCTGATCTAAAAATTGCTAATGAAAATTATAGCCTCCTGTAGTTATTTGGACTATGAGTGATATTACAGGCAGCTGATGACCAAGTGTTATTGGTGATATATGGATATATACACATATGCATATCATTAACCTTTCAACCAAAAATTGTGGCTATTTTTAACCAGAATCATTGTGAGTCATGTGACATGTTGTTTTGTAAACAAATGCAATTTAAGCATTATTTTTATTTAAAATAATAATAATCAAATAAAACAATGTTAAAACATCTAAATTATATAATAAATTAAGCAATCGGTCATTTTAAAATCCTTGTAATGTCACCATTATTTTTTTTCTATTAGAGGCAAATTCACTGCTATACAACAATATGTATTGACCAATGGAGACGAACTTGCATATAGAATTTTGAACTTATTTTACATCGAAACTTACCAATTGTGATATAAATAAATATAAAATCCTAATTTAAATCCAACTACTGAATTTCAAGTCAATAATTTCACCACATCATGTTCAATTCAGCGATACAAAAATATCTCACGAATAAGGCTTCATGAAATAAATATGGCCTCTCTTCCGGTTTCATAAAGCTGTCAGAATTTAAAATTGATCGTGATCACATAGAAGCTCACATTAAATTATGCTATTGTAGTAAACGTTTAGAGGACATCAATGTTTTTTTTGTGACCATCGGACTAGATATGAATGAATTCAGGCAAGATGGATTCTGACGAAGAGTGGTTTTTCGATTCAGTAAAAAAGTATGAAAATATTGATTTCTGCAATGAATTCATAGGCCTAATAAAACACATCTGACACAACTTTAAGAAATACGACTGATGTACATATTAAATCTTATTCATTAATGTTCAAATATTATAAAAGACTCTGCAAGATAGAATATGATACTGACTGTAAGAACTCCTTACTGAGATCAGCATTCATTGAAGATAAATCCTTAAAAAAATCTTGGTCTAAATCTATTATTACACTTGAAAAAAAGTTCAACTTGTCAACACTAGAAATATCTGAAACTCAATTTATGACAGATATTAAAAAATATTACACAAATAAATTAACAAATTGTTTAAAGAATATCGAACTAAATAAAACTGGTAAATTGTATTTTTATAGTACTATTTTTGGGAAATTTGAACTTCAAAAGTACCTTGAATTTCCTTTAGCAAAAGAATTGAGATCTCTTTTGACAAAACTAAGGATTAGTGCTCATTCCCTCTCAATAGAAACAGGTCGCTACAATAACACTCCTAAAGAGCAACGTTTTTGCAAACACTGCCCAACATCTGTGGAAAATGAATCTCATTTCATATTATATTGTTCTAGGTTTGACAATCTGCGACTTACTAGCGATTATAAAGAAATATTTCACACTACAAGGGTTGACGCAGATCTCGTTAAGGACATTCTAAATCCCAGTAATATCAATAACGCTAAACTCATTTGCAGATTCTTAAAAGTAGCAAATGCTATTCGCAACGAAGATATAAACACAGGTTAATAATTTTTTCATATATGTTTAATGTTTTGTACAAATTTATACATCTCTGTCTTATGTCATTTATTATTGTTAGTACATTGTCTTATTACTGTTTGATGTACGCCAACATGTGGTTAATTCATCAATAAAACTATTTGATTTGATTTGATTTGATGTAACTCAATTTGTTTAATAAGTTGTCTGACATAAGTGATATAGCTGAAATATTGTTGAAAGTGGCGTTAAAACACCAAAAATCAATCAATCAAGCTGTTTTCCAGCTGGACAGCATTTTGACTTTGAACATGATTCTATAACTTATCTTGATAGATAGATTTATTGATCAAATATCAACATCATAACATAATACAAGTAAAAATGAATCACAGGGACTTGTTGCAATTTTTTTTTATCCCTCGACTGGTTTTTACAGTTGTCAGTCTGAACTGTGCCCGGGAAAGAAATGTTGAATTCGCGGCTTGTGTGTAGTGGAGGCGGGGGCGGGTTGTCATGGTCGTGATCGTATGGTAGTTAGATTTACAACTACGTAATACCTATGCAATTAGTGCCTATCGCCACCAATGTTGTGAGTTCAAATCCTGTTCTCGATACATTATATGATAAAGTTTGTCAGTGACTTGTGGCTAATCAGTGGTTTTCTCCTGGTACTCTGGTTTTCTCTACCAATAAAACTGATCGCCACGATATAACTGAAATATTGCTGAAAGTGGCATTAAACACCAAAACCCTAACCCTAAAAATATATTGGATTAAAATAATATTCTACACTCATTTAGCATCTGAAATGAATAACTTGTGATTAATTGATTATTGTTAAAGGTCCAGTGAGCAGTATTTCAGCTATGTTCAGGACGGGAACAAGTTTAATAATATATGAACATATAGAAATGAGGATAAGATGGGCCAACTTGAAAAGTATAGAGATTTGGTAGGGACACAAAATTGAGTTTTCTGTAGCGACTACAATGCTTCTACTCTTTTTCAAAATCTACAAAAGAGGTCATTAATGTGTAGGGAGTGTAGCACTCTCCAAGCAATTTACCCACTATGGTCCATGGTCAGGGTTTCCATATTATAACCAGAAAACCTTCCATTGGAAGGCCTTTCATTATCTGCAACATGGGGACGTGCTGAACAACTCTGTGGATTGAGCCCTTGGAACCTTAACCAGTACTTATCCAGTTCTGTCATCTGTTAATTTCTTTTTGTTTTTTCATGCCATAACTGTAGTGTTCAGTTGATATATTCATATGATTTTGTACATTGTACTTCTTAACAAAACATTCATCATCATTAAAGGTTAAAGCTAAAATATATTTAGATTAAAAATATATCAACAATCCACACATTAAAAATTTCTACTTCATTTAAAAATAAGATTTAAAATTTAATTATTGAATGAAATTTCATGTCATTTTCATTCTTTGTGTAAATCAACAGGAAAATATGACAATAAAATTGATATCATTACACTTTTCATTACACGAGCTACATAAATTTTGTCATTGTTTTCTTGTAACTACCATATTAAGAATGGGATGCAAATTTTCGTGTATACATTTGTATTTAAAACTTTTTTTTTCCTTGGCATTTTGTAGATAAATTTCTTTGTTCTACCTATTATAGGGTTAGGGTTATGGGGCTTAACGCCACTTTCAAAAATGCTTCAGTTATATCGTGGCGGTCAGTTTTATTGGTGGAGGAAACCAGAGTACCTAGAGAAAACCACTGACCTGCCGCAAGTCACTGACAAACTTGATCAAATAATGTTGTATCGAGTACACCCCGCCATGAGCGGGATTCAAACTCACAACTTTAGTGGTGATAGGCACTGATTGCACATGTAGTTGTAAATCCAACTACCATACGATCACAACCATAACAGTCCTTGCCTATTTTATGAAGTGTTAGTCTAGATGTGATTTTGATACAATGAAATATGAACAAAATAAAAGTTGCACCTGTAAGCCTTACAGTGTCCACTTCTACAGAGTAGATATTAATTGGGTTGTTTTATTACCAAGAAGTACCTGAAGATTTTCCATACAATTTGAAACTACTCTTTTTTACAGCTATAAAGACCTGTTTATGTATGACCTTCAACATCATGTGACATGTATGGACTGGATAAATAACAAAAGTAGGTTTTATCAGTAAAAGTGTAGTACGGTTTCATAAAAAATAGATCAATAGAACACCACATATTTTGGTAACAAAATAAATAAATCAAATTCTATTTATATATTATTACACTCTTTCTTTCTAGAAAAATAGAAATACAGTGTTAGACCAACTGTGATATTTACTTCATTAAAAAAAAATGTGTGGGGTTAATTATATTAAGACTCAATTGGATTTGTCAATTCAGATAATATTTGATTGCTCTATTTATAATGATAAAACACTAAGTGCAGTTTCTTGGTATTCTTGACAAATTAAAAGCATACCTACTGCCTGTTGTTACCAAAGACCCTCATATTCTGTGTTTATGAACATGGTATATGATCAGAATGTTAACATTTTCAAAGAATTGATGTATTTCTATCTGTTTATTATTATTTTTTTTATCTCTGCTTTTTAATGAAAAATATTGTCATCACATGTTGTCTTATGGTCTGTACACCACACAATCATTTGAATGGAACTCTTCCCACATTCTTTGTCCTGGTTAAAATATTGGTAATAAAAAATTATTAGATCTTGTAGCGGTATCTTATATTTGTTACCAATCCTTAACTTAAAGAAATACTTGTAATAACTAGCAGACAAACTATTTATTTTTATCTTGGACATGAATGGATTATCCACACAACACTAATCAGATGGTAATGTTATGATCTTCTTTAACTGTTTTTTTTTTGCAGATTTAATTGTTGCAACATCCAGTGTAGATAGAAATGAGGTTATAGAGTTATCTGTCCCTGATAAACTAGTTTCTGATGATGGTGAGACTGCTGTGAGTATGAATATTTTATCTCAGTTTCTGATTGATAACTTGTCATCTTTCCTTCATCAGATTCATTCCAGATTTTTACATAGTGATTCTGATATTTTTGTTTTTATTTTGTCCTTCAGGAATTATAGCTCTGAATCAGAATAATGTGTCCTAGTGGAGTGACATGCATATGTCTACTCGCAAACTGTTGTTTCATTGAGCTAGCACTATAAAAATCCAATTCCGTGTGTTGGTCAAGTATAAAGTGGACATCACCATCATCATCTCATCAAATTGTAACTTGTTCTCACCATGAGAGCTGTAAAATCACTCACCCATTCCATCAGTCACAAATGTATGTACATGTAAGTGCAACTCCTCCTACATTTTAAATGGAAATCTACAAAACTTTACATGCTTGCTAATTACCATATTATATGGAGATTTGCACATTATGGCAGTTTTTGAATCAGTTAACGTTATTGCCCTGCACATGCAACTCTTCCTAAATTCTAAATAGGAATTCCTTATCACTGAAGGAGTTATTGATCTTTTTGACTTTGAATATTCCATCAAAGACTTTGTACACACAACCTACATTTTAATGAAATTTCATCCAAACTTTGCATGTACAAATGTATGCTTATTGCCATTATAGAGATTCACATATTGTTACAGCTGTATGACTAGACTACTTTTGAAGGAGTTGTTAGCCTCCGACAATTTTAATGGAAATTACAAGGTATCTTTCTAAAACAATGAAAGAATTGGGACAGGGAGGGATGAAGGGGGAGAAATATGTATTTGTGTCTAAGATAACTTCTAATTATTATTATACGAGCAAGGGCATCCGTGTCCTATGGGTAGAATTTAGGCTAATATACTAGTAATGATGCAGAAACATAAAAAAATGTACATGTTTTTTTTAGAATTTGTCAAAAGACAGAGATTTTCATCAAACAAATGGAGGATTCAGTACATTACAGATATGCTGTGTTAAACATATTCCACAGTCAAGGTACGTTTTTTTTCTGGAATAGATTTTACCTGAAACATATTAAATATTGAAATATAGTAGGAAATAAATTAAAATGTTTACAAATTTGAAGTCATTTAATAAATACAAATGTACATTTTAGTGTTCTGAGAGATATTCAAGATGAAACACTATTAGATTGAGAAAAAAAAGTCATTAGCTCCTAAAGGCCATGTGAGCATTTCACAGTACTTGGCACTCCCGTCTGTCCACCATTCATGCTACATCATAAACTTTTCATATTAATATCTTCTCCTCTGAAACAATTGTGCAAAGTTAAAACCATACTTGGCTGTGATAGTCCTCTTTCAAAATTGTATAAAACAGCCCTGTCCTTCATTCAATATGGGCAGCATTGATGAAACATATCTTTATTTGACTATTAATGCTAAATTTTATTTTATATACATTTTATATTACATTTCAGGCAAGTTTGTACAAGTAATGAAGTAGAAGCAGGAATACAAGTATGGCAACTTGGTTCCAAAGAAACAGGTAAGCTAAACCTGTATTAAGAGGTCACCTTTGGGACAAAGAAAATATGGTCTTATAAGACAGACCTGACCTCATAAAAGAGGTTCAATTCATATGGAATTTTCTATGACAGGACAAGAAAAATGTGACCTTTTAATACAGGTGACTTAATAGAGGTGACCACATGGACATGTTTGTCTGTACTTTGCATTGTGTTTAAATTAGAAACTTATTTAAAATTCCATAAATTAGTGCATTCTGGGTTTTTCTTACTCCTTCTTAAATATGCTGTATTTGACATTGACCAATGGTGTAATGTTATTTTTAATTTTTGTGTATTGCTGTAGCTAATTTATTATGGTGGATTAGTTTAAGAAACGACAAACACAGAGTACCAAGACTATACAAAGAAAATTGTCAAATATGTCTGGTTTCCCTCATCACACAGTGTTAATTGTCAAATATGTCTGGTTTCCCTCATCACACAGTGTTAATTGTCAAATATGTCTGGTTTCCCTCATCACACAGTGTTAATTGTCAA
>MJUT01055002.1:367182-388012 GCA_002080005.1 Gigantidas platifrons
TTGTTACTTCATTGTGTCTACAGACTTGGGTAATCAGTGTTTGTCTTGTTACTTCATTGTGTCTACAGATTTGGGTAATCAGTGTTTGTCTTGTTACTTAATTGTGTCTACAGACTTGGGTAATTAGTGTTTGTCTTGTTATTACTTCATTGTGTCTACAGACTTGGGTAATCAGTGTTTGTCTTGTTGTTACTTCATTGTGTCTACAGACTTGGATAATCAGTGTTTGTCTTGAGATTAAATTCAAAGTCACTGATATATCTGTATTTTAACACATTCTCATAGTATCCAATATATGTGAAAGCTATCAAACGCATAATACGTTTTTCATTTCGAAATTGAACACCTAAAATGTTTCAAATTATTAAATGAAAATCCCAAATAATATCTGCATGTCATACCTTCAGTCCTGTTAAACATAACCGAAGACACTTCATAAATACATTAAACTTGATTCCACATTCTTTACTCAATTTCTTCATTTCTGTTGTTATATACGATTGTGTAAATTCCTCCATATTTTCTACACATTCTTTACAGGATTGTAAAACATTTGGAAGGTCTGTAATATTTATATCAGCTACGTCTATTTGTTTTGGAATTAACCACAAGAATTCAAAGTCACTGTTCACTAAATCGTCTAATCTAGTTATTCTGTCCTGTAAACAACAAAAATATAGTGAGTGAGTTATTGTTGTTTAAAACCAACTCAGCAATTTTTCAGCTATATCATGGCGAGAACAGGTTAATTTTCAATGAGATGATGATGAGGTCTGCTTTATACTTGACCAACATGCTTAGTCGGATTTGCATCATGCTAGCTCACTAAAGCAACAGTCTGTGGATAGACATTGCCCCCCCCCCAACACTGGGACACATTATGCTGATTCAGAGCCAATCAGTCTTTGCTCTATCTCCTTAATGCTGTGTTCAACAAATATCAGTTTCACAGTTTTTGGTTTGACCCGATCAGGGCATGAATCTCTCAATCTACCACACTCGATGTGAGCACAATAACCCATTACATCACTGATGCAGAAACAAAAATATATAGGTCAATCAAACATAATTTTGATATTCAATTGTACACATCTTGAAGGCAAAGGGGGTAATTACATTTTTGTATTTAACTTGAGGTAGAAAAATTTTCAAATTATCCTGCATTTTTTTTTTAATGTAAAACCAGTTAAGATACACATCCATGGAAACAACTTTATAGTTGATAAAAAATGTTTAATTGTATCTTAAATTTTCACAGTAGAACAATTTATAAATAATTTTCTAAATATAAATATCTGGCTTGAAGCTCTAGAAAGAAGCTCCAGCCAAAATTATGATTCAAGCCACGAGTTTTGAAGAACATTAATTCAATACCTGGCTCCATTTTAGTATCTGTTCTAGATATTCTGTTGTAAGTTCATCCTGTTGTTTATCTTCTGACCTAAAAATTACAACCAGATATTTCCATTTTTGCTTTGTTTTCAATTTAATGATATACAATGTACATAAAAATAATAATTGAAAAATAACAAATTCTAACCTACAGATTCTTGTAATTTTATTTCCATGGAAAACCCATCTGATGTAGCAGTCATATTTTTAGGCCACCATTATTTATTTACACAGGTAAATTATTTTGTCGTATTTATTATTTAAAGTTTATATCTAGTAATAACATTTCCAGAGTATTTTCGCTGAAGGTCTATACCCTTAGAAGTTCATTTAAATGTTTACCAAAGGTCGGTGGTTTTCTCTACCAAGTCCACCTCCCCCAACCAACCAACCAGATGGCCACAATATAGATGAAATATAGCTGAAAGTAATATAAAACACAGATTCAACCAATCAATTAAAACTACATATGTCTGTATTAAAAAAATTATTTTAATATGACGTTCTTCATTGACTACATTTGCATAAACAATGCAAAGAGAAAACTCCAGATATATTTTGCTTTGCACATGCATATTTTGTGTATCTATGCAAGACTATGGTACATAGATGCATTAAGTCATATTCTGTAAATTATTCTTTAAACTACCAGAGGACCAAAAATATATTTATAGAACAGTTAGCGTCTTTATCAGAAGATGTATATTTGAAACCTTACAAGATGTCCGAGTATTTTCTTTGAACTATATATTTGACTTGGTCAGTTAGTTCATTAATCCTCCCATCAACTATTCTCCTCTGAAGAAACGTTTGATTGATCTTGACTAAATGTTCTGGGTCTAGACGTCCCGAGTTCCTTTTAATGGTCCTAATATCAAACTGAAAAAAAAAGTATTTTTTTTATTAAATCTAGTTTTATTAAAAAAAAAATTAATTTCATGGAAAAAGTATGGTTACATTATACACATAAAGTTGAAAATTGTAATCTATAACTGACAAATAATTTCTTCTGGTGATTTGAAGTAAAAATGTGATCAGATCATGGAAATGGTTAGATAAATTTGCCCTGATAACTAAAATACTAAAATACTAAGTTAATTTTGAATGCCACTTCAACATGTATGTTTAATAATAGATATGTTTGGCTTGATGAAAAAAAAAGCTTACATTGAGCATAATTTGATTTATTAAGCCTTTTAATTTACATTAAAAAGACATATTCCATAAAATAAATGCATGATTTTAAGTCCCTCCAACCATATATAATACACTAAGGATATTTTCTAATGAGTATTTATATAATAATGTGGTCTTGTCCAGGTATTAATATGCCAAAATATTACCCTGGTCTGAGAGACATATTACCCGACCCAAAGGGGAGGGTAATATGTCTCTCAGACCTGGGTAATATTTTAGCATATTACCTGGACAAGACCACATTAATATCATTATTATACTGAGTGTCTAATTGTCCAGGTAATATGCCAAAATATTACAGTACCAAATATCACTACAAAAACTTACACGAAGTATAATAATACAATAAAAAGTTTACCACTGATTTTTTGTTGATCACGAAAAAATATGTTTTTGTGACTAATTTCTCATCTATAAACAGACTTTCCTTCCATTTCTAACAAAATATGGTAAAAAAAAAAAAAATGAAAAGTAGAGGCTCAGTGGGCTGAGCCTGTGTAGCTCACCTTTAATTCTGCTTTGAGGAAACTTAAAACAGAATCTTCCATAGGTGCTTCCCACCAAATTTCGGTTCATTTTCGCAAAGCAGTTTCAGAGAAGAAGATTTTTAGAAATCTACCAATCTAAAACAAGAATTGCCTGTGGCGGCCATATTTGTTAATGGATTGGGACGAAATGAGCAATCTCTATAGAGGACCTTCCATAGATGCTTCCTACCAAGTTTCATATCATTTGGCCAAACGGTTTCAGAGGAAAAGCTGTTTTAGAAATCGACCAATAAGAAACAAGAATTGCCTATGATGGCCACATTTGTTAACGGATCAAAACGGAATGAGCAATTCTAGATACTTCCCACCTAGTTTCGGTTCATCTGGCCAAACGGTTTCAGAGGAGAAGAATTAAAAAAATCAGCCAATCAGAAACAAGAATCGCCTGTGGCAGCCATATTTGTCAATGGATCGGGACAGAATGAGCAATCTTTATAAAGGACTTTCCATAGATGCTTCCTACCAAGCTTCGGATCATTCGGCAAAGCGGTTTCAGAGAAGATTTTTAGAAATCGACCAATCAGAAACAAGAATTGCCTGTGGCGGCCATGTTTGTTAATGGATCGGAACGAAATGAGCAATCTTATAGAGGACCTTCCATAGATGCTTCCTACGAAGTTTCGGTTCATTTGGCCAAGCGGTTTCAGAGGAGAAGAATTTTAAAAATCAGCCAATCAGAAACAAAAGTCGCCTGTGGCGGCCATGTTTGTTAATGGATCGGGACGAAATGAGCAATCTTATAGAGGACCTTCCATAGATGCTTCCTACCAAGTTTCAGTTCATTTGGCTGAGGGGTTTCAGAGGAGAAGATTAAAATGTGAAAAGTTAACAGACGCCAAGTGATGGCAAAAGCTCACATTGCCATTGGAAAGGTGAGCTAAAAAAATGAGAGAGTGAGCTGCTACATCTAATAATCGATGAGTTTTCATAATTATGAGAATCGTAAGGAGATCAAAAGAAATTGTAAGGTCAAAATTCATCAGGGTTTCATCTTGACAATTATCACCATATACAATTGCACAATCATAGAATTTGGGGTTTTGCAAAGAAACAGTCAGTAACCCTTGATTTTTTATCTGACTTACATTTTTCACCAATTCTTCTAATGACAAAACTTCATTATCTGACCTTGAAAATCCTCCTCCGGGCACTGTTATATAGTTCAATAAAGATTCTGGATAATAACCTAACTTCTGTAATATAAAATAAATCGTAAACATTGTTACTTTAAACTTTAAAACATATTTTATTGTTCAAAAAGACAAAAGGATAAAACACAAGTTAAACAACTTAGACCGACTTCTCCCATTGTTAATTCTACATCAAAATATATGTGTCAAAATCATTTAAATCCCATGCATGCAGAAACCTATCTAAAAACACCAGAGTTACCAAGATTTTTTTTTTAAATCAACAATTTTATTTATTTTAATATTAATCATTTATATCTCTTTATTATTTTTTTTATTTAAATGTTTTTGATCTTTTTAACAGTACACTATATTTAAGAAATAATTCATGGAAGCCAGAGTTTGTATACAGCTTTAACATGGGTAACATTATTTTCGTACAAATCTTATCCAGAGCGTTAGCGAGGGATAAAATGCAACGAAAATAATGTTACCCATGTTAAAACGTGATACAAACTCTGGCTTCCATGAATTATTTCGATTCTAGTAGGAAAAATCTAACTTATTTTTTTAAGTGGAAGTCGGTAATGGAAATGCATCTCATAACAAAATTCACCAACCTTCATGTTTTACAGTTTACAGTTGTTTTTCTTTTATGCATAAATAGACTGATGCTATGAAGTTACTGATATTTTCCAATTTAATAGCATTTTGAATTTAGCAACTTAAACAAGTAAAATGCTCACAAAATCTTAAAATAAATCAGTAACCATGTGTTTCAATGTCAGCGTTCCTTGTAAACGACTTCCGGAAGATATTAAATTTCAAAAGTCAAAGTCCATTGATGGTTGTCTTAAGTATTTATCCCGGAAAAATATAGATAAAAACAATACAGGCATTTTTATGTTTGTTATGCACCACAGTGCTGTATGAATACATAAATTCACTAGGGAATTATGTTTGCAATTTGTTCGTCAATATGCATGAGCGAATTAAAATATATCGTGAGTTTTATCACTGTATTATTTATATAGCCAATGAAGGACGTCATGTTAGAATTCCAATTTTCTCATTAACCTGGTCACAATTTCTTTAAAAAATCTCAGATTCAAGTGAAAGTTTTTCATTTTACAAGCCAGCATTAATTTAAATAAAAACTCTGATGTTAATCACATCATAACTTAAATTTCTTGCATGAATCCAGAACAGTGTCGGTTTCTCTGTTCATTAAACAGAAACCATAATTTTTCTAAATTCTTTTATTTCAGTTATTTCTTCAAGAATGTAACTGCAGAAATTCTGTGACATTAATGAGAATTAAAATGACGATTAACACTGATGAAATATATTTCTTATTTTCAAGTATTTGAATTAAACCCTAACCCTGCCTTGCAAATGTAAAACGTTTCATTTAAAAAATATCAAAATGAAAAATAAAATATCTCAAGGTCTGACACTGTATTAAAATTTAAACAAACTATAAAGTTGTTTTTACCATAAAATGTTCTACATGAATGTCCCCCTGCCTTTTGGATAATTTTGTACCATCTCTGAAAAATTAAAGAAAGTTAGTGTACAAAAAAACCCACAGATTTAAAAACAAAAAACCAATAGTTTAAAAGCTTAAAATACAAGTTGTAATATAAAAGAGTTTTATAGAATACAAATACATGTATTGTGAATATTTTTCTTTTGTAGTACAAATGTATAAATTACTAAATATTTTGAAGTAGAAAAATTTCAGGAAGGGGAGGAGTTGCGACCATGATTGAAGTGAAGTTGTATTTAGATCTACCAATGCCAATCACCACTAAAATTACCAGCATGATTCCTACCCATGGTGATGCATTCTCGATTCAACATTATGAAATGAACATTTTCAGTGACTAGCAGCATGTTGATGTTTTTTTTTAGAGTAATCCAATTTCATCCTTCAAATTGAACATAAATATTGTTAAAAATAGTGTAAACACCTAAAACTATAATCACAAACATTGCTCAAATGTTACATTTTGTATTAAAAATTAAAGTTAGTTCTTTTTTTAGATTTAAAGCTGACATGATCTAATGAAAAAGGATCTTAGTGATCCTAATTTCTATTTGAATGTTGTACAAAAAGCCTGACACTTCTAGGCTGATTACATCTGTGAAGGAATGGTTAGGATCCTATTAATTAGTTTAACCCCACCCCATTTTTGTGCCTGCTCCCAAGCCAGAACCTTGATTTTCCATCATCTTCTGTCATGGCTATTGTGGTGTTTGGAAGATTAATGGAGGCTAAAGGAGTGATTCATGTTCTTGTGCTTGATTATACACAATTATGGCCTTCTTAGGAGGTGAACATCCAGAATTGTCAACTTGTGAGGGTAGTTTTCCCTCGGGAAAACAACCCTCACAAGTTGACAATTCTGGATGTCCACCGACTAAGATGGCCATAATCGTTTTATTAAGCGAACAACGGTTTTTAAAACTTACAATTTTTTTTTTTTAATTTTATCAACAACACGGCAAGCTCCTCAGGGGAATAGTCATCAAAGTTGAGGCTATCAGCATTTGTTTCCAGTAAATACTGCTGCAAACATTTGACTGCAGATTTTGTAGAACGTTTTGTGTTTTCAGCATCCTTTTCAGAGAGGATTTTTACTATTTCTTCCTCTTAGCTAGCGGCAAACCGACCTGCAGTTGCCATATTTTCTACACAAACAGACGATTTCCGGTGTGTGGTTATCACCACCTAACGGAAAAAAATTGGAGTTGTCGAGGGTGACAATACTATTGTTTACCTCACACTGTATAGAGAGGATTAATAATATCTTTTATTCCACTAAATACCTACTTGTTCATGATAAGTGGTAAGTGTGCATACTGTGGTGGTGTCCAATCAAATGCCTGGTACAACATCAAATGTTTTGGTGTTGATATTTGCCATTCCTGAAAAAATATCTTCAGCTTGTAATTTTCTTTTCTTATTTACAAATATTTTAGAAATAAAATCCTATTCTGACAAAACAGTCACAAAATTTGCATGTATAACCCAAACTTGTACTCAATGATCTATCATGATTAGGACAAAGTAAAAATGACTGCATGAGACAAGTGTCACCATATTTAAGATCAATAAATCTGGATTGCCAGTTTCAGTTCGTAATGATTATTGTATTATTATTAACATAGTACATGTATATATAAAGTGGAAATCATGGCACTGCTTTGTTAATGCATGTTGTGTTTTTGTAATGATTTACAGCTACATTTTATTTTGTATTTGTTAATAATTTAAGTATTTGATAGCTTATTTAGTACAATCTTGTATTGAGACCACCTCAAGAGTAAATTCAGGGCTCAATTTTGTCTACTAAATTTCGTTTTTGGCAACCAAAATTTAGATCTGGTGGCCAGCATGACCACCATCGTAATTGAGGTTGGCGACCAGAAATTCTGGATAATTTTCCTTCCTTGAGTTCAATTTTAGTAATCGCCAGATTGGAAGTCATTTTTGCACTTTTACCTTACTTATCTTTTGGCTACCATTTTTTTTTACATTAGCCACTAAAATTTGAGATTGGCCACCAGATTTTTGCAGTTGATGGCCAGCTAGCCACCAAATTTAAAATCCCACTTTGAGGCCTGAAATTACAGATGATTGTTTAAAGATTGGAATAAAATTGACGTGTTAGTGAGGGGATTTCTTATTTTAATTAAAATAACATGCAAAGTGGGGATGGAGAATTTTGGGCTGGTTGCTTGCAACAAGTGACCTCTGATTCAAGGTGACAGCTAAGGCAGATTTGACTATGCTAGCATTACAATAAATAAGTAACCTTTATAAGAGAGCCTTCATAATGGATATCTCTCAAGTCAGTTTTTACAACAGTTTACAACAGATAATTGCTCCATTCAGATATATAATATCCCCAGATAACTGTTCTTAGTTCCTACTCCTTACAGGGTTCGACTTAACCGCTGGCCCGTGGCCAGTATATTTACGGTCGGGCCAGTCAAACAGAACAAAGATTGGCCCGCTGGGCCAGTTGATATTCTCAGGCCACTTGGGCCAGCAACTTTCGTTTCTTCCAACCGGTAGATTTTTCGTACTTCCATGTCATTCCACATTGACTGATAACATAACCCGAATAATCCAGTCGTTATTACTCTCCCACTACTCGCTGCATTGGATGCATTCATTGATAAAGTCTGTCAAATGGAAATAGTAAATCGCTATGACTTATGGGTATTATGACATGGCCATTAGGCATGAATGGCGCATAAAATAGGAGGAGCTAAGCATGTGTTTGTAAATAATGTCCAATGGAGCGATCTTTTTGTTTTTCTTTGAATTTAAAGGTGTATTTGTCTTCTAAATTTGCATAAAACCGGCACTTTCATTACCGGATTCAAAAACTATAAAAGGGAAAGTATAAACATAAAGTCGAAATTGCAAATAACGAAAAAAGTAAAGCGCATGAAACGGTAAAAAGAAAACGTGTATTTATTCCGTCCTGGACGACAACTTATCCATGATTGCAGAATGGCATTAGCGGAATGACATGTACAGTTTGTACTAAAGTTGATAAAACCGGCACTTTCATTACCAGATGCAAAAACTATAAAAGGGATAGTATAAACCAGCACGAAAAATCAGAATCCCACAAAGTTCAATGGTCAGAAAAACCCACAAAATTCTGAAGAAGCTAAAGCTCTAAGAGCCCTAAACCAACTAACAGTAAACAGACCCCCCCCCCGTTTCATATAGGTTCACTTTGTGGACTGATATTTCTCGGGCCAGTGGAATTTTGAAGGAGCCAGTTGTTCAAAAATTTTACTGGCCCATAGGGCCAGTAACATTTTTTCTTAAGTCGATCCCTGTCCTTAATGCTGAGTTCTTAGAAGAGAAGCAGAAAATACCAATTTCATAGACCTTCGTTTGACTGATGATTGAACTCACAATCTACTACACTCAAGGAAAGCATGCTCACCATTGATTGAACTCACAATCTACTACACTCAAGGAAAGCATGCTCACCATAACACCACGAAGGGAGTTCATGTTATATTCTTGACAAGAAAGCATGCTCACCATAACACCACGAAGGGAGTTCATGTTATATTCTTGACAAGAAAGCATGCTCACCATAACACCACAAAGGGAGTTCATGTTATATTCTTGACAAGGAAAGCATGCTCACCATAACACCACGAAGGGAGTTCATGTTATATTCTTGACAAGTACAAGCTTACAAACAATATAAAAGATGGCATGTGTTTATGAATGGATGGATGTTTTGATTGCCACACAAATAAAAAAAAGAGGTTCTGTATAGAGTAGCAAAATTTAGCTTTGCAACTGTCTTACAAACAAACACTCCTAACAAACTGATTCATCTGAAGCAAGTGAAAGTTGGAAGGAGTGTTGCATTACTCATATTTTACATCATGTCCTTAACGCTATGTGCTTATTTGATTTGTCTCGCAAAGATTCACTGCACCCAACATCAGATAAACTATCCTTTACTAGGTCCTATTTCTATACCATGCAGTAGTGGAACCTCACTGATTGAATAAAAATCTTACCACTCCTCGTAAAACATGAGTAATTTCCATCAGGTGATCATCTACAACATTAGCAAAGTGATATGTAGGATAACCATCAGTCTTCATCAATACCTGTAACATTAAAGGTGAAATAAAAACATTATAATAATGACTGTATGTACAGTCTAACTCCATTATCTAGAATTTTGAAAGCTTAATCTATCCTTGATAACTCAAATACTTGGATATTCTAGAACAAAAACATTGGTTCCTTCCATTTACACACAATGAGGAATGACTGTATCTCCGTAAACAAATACTGAATTATCTCCCTTACCATATAATACTCAACCAATTCTGAATTATCTCCCTTACCATATAATACAAAACCAATTCTGAACTAGGAAGAACTGTTTTAGATAGCTAAAACTTATGTCTCCCCTTAATGTGGCCATCTGTACAACAATAAGTTACACATTATGAGTTGAATGATACTATTTAAAATACAATTATTTGACCTTGTGGTCAAATGTCAAGGTCCCATGAAGGTCATTACGGTACACAACACACCACCTTATGGTCATGCACCCACATACCAAATATAATTAACCTATCTGGAAAGACAAAAAAGTTATGGTCCGGACAAGCTTCGCTGAGAAGAAGCAGAAGCAGCGGAAGCAGAAGAGGTGGAAGCGGAAGAAAAAAATCAGACTAAAACAATATGTCTCCCTTCGTTCGAAGGGGAGACATAATTATCTCCCTTTTCAAATAATATTTAACCAATTCTGAATAAAGTATAAATGGATGTGGAATATAATTTCCTTGACGTTTAGATTATTTGTAAAAAGCAAAGTTAAATTTATTGATTCATTTATTTTCTTTGGAATAAGTTTCGTATATTGATAGAAAATGAGAGGTTTAGTGACACTTTATTTCATGCTTTTTATACATTATATTTGACTTTACTTGGAGTAAAAACTTGTACATCATGGCTGCTAAGACTTTTTACGTGATACATTGTATTAGTGAAACATGTCTACACCGAACCTTCTTGTGACCAGCTTCTGTGCCCTGAATACAGCCGTTATTCTGATACAGGATTCCGATTTATTCAGGGTTTGGTTTAGACAGGTAATCAATATGTACATCTAGTACATGTTATGAAAAGAAAGTTTACACAGCAATGGTAAATAATTCCACCAATATAAACAAAACGCTATTATCTCTAATCTCAAATAATCAAAATGATGTATGCTGATGGAAATCTAGGTCCTGGCTTAAAAACAGACTCAAAATATGACTGGATATATGTGTAAATGTATTCAATTTAATGTGTATATTTTCTGTAAAGAAGATGTTATCAGTGATAAAAAAAAACTTGAAACTAAATATTACATTATATTTTTGTGCAATAAAATATACCAAGTTGGAAGATAGAATGATGCATGCAAAATAATAACTGGTACCAGTAAAAAAATATTTGTGCGTAAAATTTACTTAAGTATATATCTTGTTGAGAGCTTTAAATACCGTATTTTATGGACTATAGGTCGATGGGGACGATAGGTCGAATTGCTGCTTTTCGGCTAAATTTTTGGGGCAATACTAAGATAGGTCGAAGCATTCCATAGGTCGAGGATGCCGATGACAACTTGGGTAAGTATCGTCACATCGAACAGGTTTTTTTTGTTTTTTTTTACATCAGTAAACATTTGTCCTATAACGATGTTCTTCGGTAAGTATATGTAAGTATTAGCTCAAGAATACTATTCTTATGTGTCATAAACGAAATATGAAATTTAAATTGAATGAAATTATGTTTTTAAACTTGTACTTGTTTGTTTTTTATGAGGAGTCTGGTTTGTAAAGCCAGACATCGATGACATTCAAATCAGGCCATGTGGGTGTCAAAATAGATGGTAAACAGATGTTCATACAATAAAATAATTAAGCTGTCAAAACAATGCATCACCTTACAGTGCAGTTTTATTGACATACCTTTAAACTGTGTTTAATTAATAGTATGTGATCGTCTCGGTTCAGTAAATTTTCAATCAGCTGATCAGGATATTTACGTGCCGACAGAGGTTCACCTGTGTTGATTATCTCATGGTGATTATTTTATTTGTTCCTAATTGACCAATTCAAGTGTAGAACATTCTAGTTTAACGAAATCGATAATTATTTTCCAGTATAATTAGTATAAAAAGCTTGTTCTTCACGTTTATTGTGAGATGTATTGCAACCGCCATCTTTTACTACAACCTTGTGCGCATGCTCGTGTTTGATGGAAAAGCTATAGCTATATTTAAATATTTTGTGATAATAATTATATATATATATACAGTAAAACGATCCACCCTGTGATTTTTTTTCAACAACATGCATTTTCATAGTATATATTTTTATTCTACAATACAATATTGAACTGATTTTTGCTAACACTTCAATCATTGAATATTGATTTTTTTTTTGATGTTGAACATTTTTTTCACTGAATTGCACCCCCTGTTAATATGCTTTATTTAAAAAAAAATAATATCAAGAACATCAATGATATCAGTCTTCTTATTCCAAAAAAAAAAACCTACAGCAAAATAAAGGTATCCTGTAAACAAAAACGTCATTTTTATCGAGAATTGTTTTAGGGATTCAAGATTTTTTTAACTTCATCCTTGTATAGGTCGATGTGGACGATAGGTCGAAGCCAGCATGTTAAGGGAAAAAAATATCAAACTATCGTCCATAAAATACGGTACTTCTAATTTATTTTAATTCATCATATAACTGTATTTTAGAACATTAACTTAATTGTGTAAGAATGTTCAAACCTTACAGGATCTCCTTCATTTTCTGTTAAATCTATGTCTATTGGTCCATACACTACATCTTCAAATGGTTCAGCCAATTGAATTAGCTGTAAGTAAGAAAGAAATTTCTAAATTAATTCATAAAAAATGCACAGAAAAAGTTGGAAGATACATTGAATTCCTCACTGTCATGCAGCTGTAGTCTAAATTTGAGCTTGTTATGACTAAAAATAAACTGTAATTGTCAACTTAACTAAATTATATTTTTAGCAATGTCAGTCATTATGGATGCCAATGCTGTCAGACATAATGGTGAAACTGTTGAGCCATGTCTATAAAGTTTTTAATTAAAGAAAAAAGCTAAAATGGAAGTAAAATCTAAAATTCTAAATAGAGATAAAGTTCCATGTAAGAAATAACAGACTTGTCACCCTTTCCACTGAAACATTTGAGTTGAGGGTTAATCCTGTATAAATGATTATAATGTCTGCCTTAGATACCTTGTTCCACTTCAATCCTCACCCTTACATCTGTATGCTTTTCAATGTATAACACACAGTGATATTTTTATTCATGTGATTAGAGGCTTATTGGACCATTTAATTTCAAATCTTAAAATAGTACTTTTTAACAAAAAAACTCCCAAAGGTATAGAATTCCACAGTAAATATATGCTTAGAAATCCCAACACAAAAACAAAATATTAAAGATTCAATAGACAGTCAGGTCTAACATACTTTAAAACCTCAATTACATGATTAGAAAGAAAGAGTAACATGATTAATCTTCCCAACATTATTCTGGAGACTTAATTACATTTGTATAAATTGAGAGAACCCTGCAGTACAATACTGATGAAACGCCCCCAAAAAATGTTGTCAATGAAAATAAGTTCATTTAGTGGTAATGAATGTACCTTAAATATTCAGCCGTGAATGAATATCCTTTTGAACTTTCTAGATTAGGGTTATAACAGAGATAAATTACAGTACCTTTAATCTGACAACATATTCCAAACCTTCTGTTAACTTTCTTTGTATTTCTTCCTCTGTTAAATGTCTACATCGACCATCATATTTAGGAATTTCTCTATTTCTGACTGCTTCTTTACGTAACAATTCTAAGCGTCTTGGAGTACAAAAACATCTATAGGCCGTGCCATTCTAATAAAGAAAATTATTTTTGATATTTTTTTCCCATAGACATGTTAATATAATTAAACCGTGCAATAGCTGGTGAATGTTATTAACATACATGTACTTGTTATTTATACTACTGGAAAACTAACAAATTTTACTGTTGCATAAAAATATTTTTTTCTACTGTCAATGTATAATTCTATAAGCCAGGTTGGCAGGAATTGACCAGGCAGTTTTATCATGGATAAAACCATTCAGGTCAATACTGTTTGATTGAAATTAAAAATTATCAATATTGTCCAATTCAAACTAAACATTTATTTTATCAGTTGTAACAATTAAAGTCAATTATAATGATTACAGTATACTAAATTATATTTTTTTTTACAAATATCTATAGTTTTCAATGAAAATATAACCGCATAGGTGGTGTAATGGTTAGCATGCTTGCCTCGAGTGCGATAGATCATGATATCAAGCCCTATTCGGGTCAAACAAAAGACTATAAAATTGGCATTTGTTGCTTCTCCTTTAAGCATGCAGCATTAAGTAGAAAGAGCAAAGACTTGATGGCTCTGAATCAAGATACCAGTAATGTGTCTAATTGGGATGACATGTCTAGCCATGGACTGTTGTTTCAGTGAGCTAGCACTATCAAAAAGTCCAACTAAGTATGTTGGTCTAGTACAAAGCAGACATCACCATCATCTCATTGAAAATTAAGCTGTTCTCGCCATGATGTAGCTGAAAAATTGCTTACTCCAATGAAAATCTGGACAGAGATCTTTTAAGAAACAAACTATTTATTTTCTATGGCTTTGCATTTCTAATATATGTAATTTTTAGGGTTATGGTGTTAAATGCCATTGTAAAAAATGTTTCAGTTATATCGTGGCGGTCAGTGTTATAGTTGGAGGAAACCTGAGTGCAGAGAAAACTATTTAATTTTGAGTATACCTGTAAGATAATTTACATGAACTAAGGTCTCACAGAGAAAACTATTTAATTTTGAGTATACCTGTAAGATAATTTACCTGAACTAAGGTCTCAATATGTTTCCTATACAGGTGTAATCTTTCTGACTGAAAAACAAAAACACTTTTAATTCTGACAAGGTACCTTTGTATAATAAATGTATTTTGGTATTTTCAATACCTTTGAACTATGAATCTTGTACAAAATTTACATTGTGAAAATAAACAAGAGCATGCCTGAATTAAATGTCTATTGTATTGTAGCTTACAATCTACATTAACTAGTATTCTAATGTAGTTGTTTAATATTCCTGGTTTGTGGTTGGACAATGCTGTAATTTTCACGTTATCAATTCCACGATTAAAACATCATGAGATATTTTAGCTGATTACCGCTTACGTCATCTTGTCAATAATGTGGCAATACACATGATTACATTATAATGGAGATAACTGTATTGCATTTGAAATTTCACGGCATCAATTGTGTTAATGCTATAATTTTTACGTTCTCAATTCCTTGGTTGAAAGAGCATGAGATATATTTAGAATTTTAGCTGATTATCGCTTACGTCATCTTGTCAATAATGTAGCAATACACATCTATACACATGATTACATTAGAATGGGGATAACTGTATTGTATTTGAAAATTTTACGGCATCAGTAGTCGATTTGATGGTCGCAAATATCCGTTTACTGGCTCTGCTAACGCGTCGCCAGTGAACTCAATTTGCCACTATCAAATCTCCAATTGATGCCGTGAAATTTTCAAATACAATACAGTTATCTCCTAATTATTTAATTTATGTATAGGTTTCACTTTATGGTTAAAAAATATGTATCTGAAACAGGAAATGGGCAATGTAATTAAAATTAAACACAGCCCAAGAACAGGAAAGTCATATTACTTATTACAATTCTTATTGTTATATTTGTATGGAATAAAAGAAATTCAATGAAAACTGTATATAAAGGACACTCATGCAAACCTGAACATGTGTCCTTTATAAGCAGCTGCCCTTAAAGTTAAAGTTAAAGTTATGCAATATTCATTATAATGGGGAAAATGAGGTTACCCTTTATAGACAGTGATTTGTTATATAGAGGTTCCCTTTTGGAGCAGGTTTGACTACATGAATATAAATCATGCAGACATGTGAAGTGTACACCTGTGTATATGTCACAATATAGCAGGCAAATATAACCTGTCATACCTGTATTACATATGAAATGTACCTGAATATATGGACCATATTCTCCTCCAACACTAGGACCTAAAAATTGAAATAATATAAATTAAAAATTTCACATTATTGTAGTATTAATTCAGAAATGAAAGTAAAATTAGACATTAAATAATTTCTTTTAAGATGCTTGAGTGTTCTTTCATATAGCTAATTAATTATAAGTGATCTGGTTTTTTTTATCTTTAGAAACAAGTTGTATAAAACAATAAAAAATGGACCAAAAACAATAAGTCTCCAAACTTTGTTTGGGAGACATAATTACAGAAATTTACACCATATTGTATATCTAAATAAAAACTGGAAATTTAATTTTTATTGACGGAATATGGATATCTATCATACATTAACTGTATGGTACTTGTAAATGTACAGATGTATATATTTATTTTATATTTCAACACTTAAATCACATGGCTTCATAATCATATGCATGTAACTGGTGAAAATCATTATTGTAGCTGTCAAATGAATTTTAGCTCCTTTCAATTTATATCTTCTTAATAAAAAATACATAGAAAAGCAACACACAATGTACATCATTGAATAACAACACTCAGTTAGAAACAGTGTAAGAATACAAATTTAAAACAAGCAAAAATATAGATGTTTCCTACCATGCTATATCACTGTGCTGATATTAAATGAATTCATATATTATAGTAAGCTTTTGACTTTGCTTTTTCTCTGAATTTGCATACATGTAGTTGCTGTTTCATATCTGGATTGTCTTTCTACTTCTACCACTGAGTGGCAACCATCAAATTGTTGATTATTCTGCCACTTTTCTGTTAGCTCAAAGAGCTCTAGATCTGAATGTTGGATTGATACATACATGTATGTCACATGTTATTGTAGACACACAACAAGTACATATTTATGACATTAACCTTATTTGTAACATTTTACATACATGTACAAAAAATGTATGTCACATGTTATTGTAGACACACAAACAGTACATATTTATGACATTAACCTTACTTGTAACATTTTTAACAATTCCCATCAGTCAGAACAAGAATATATATACAAGTACCTTCATCTGGAGGTAGAGAGGCCCATGATAGAATATTTGTTAAGTCATCAATAGAACCTGGGATTTTCCTTGTCTGAAAAATATTTATGTAAAAGGTATAATAAATTTTGGTTAAACAAAACAACAATTCAAGAGAATGAGAATTTCATTACAGATAAAAATAGGATATAAAACTGATTCTGAAGAAAAAATATGACCTTCCAAACATCAAGACAGCTTGACTGGCTTCTGGGATTAAAACTGAAAATCCAGGACCAGAATATTTCAAAAGTGGTATCTCAAATCTATGAGGAATTAACTTCAATCTATTAAACAGTTCTTACTTGGTCTGTGTCCTCGATTCGAAGAACAAACTTTCCATTTTGAGATTTTGCAAACAAGTAGTTGTACAGTGCTGTACGTAGAGAACCAAGATGTAATCGGCCAGTTGGTGAAGGGGCAAATCGTACTCTAACGCATTTTTCGCAAATTGAGTTCGATACGTGGAACTGTCTTGATAAAATACATTTTCGTAAATATTTGCAAAAATTTGGACAAATTTTCATGGACAGCGCCATTTTCCCGGAAGTAGTCCAATTTACGATATTAAAAATATATCAACGTACCACATTAACAAAAGACAATATTAGATCACAAAGATCCAAGATGGAACGTGTGGAAAATTATAAATTTCATAAATCCATAATTTCTCCAAGTAAATGATAAATCTCACATTTTAAGACATCTGAAATGTCATCATCGATTCATGTCCTCCTTCACAATATATACTGAAATGTATTTAAAGGGACGACAAAATGATGGATATGTGTCATTGATGTTCCAAAGGCATCCTTAGGTGTGCATTTAAATGCAAATTATATCAATATAATGAATTACCATATCTGTTACCTGTTACCTGTCTGGTAGATTCACCCTTTATAAGGGTCACTCCCAATGGGATAAAATACATATATTGGAACTGTAAAATTAAATTGAGTTAAAAACTGTGTGATGGNGCTGCTAGCCCATCTGATCCAGGGGCTTTTCCATTATTCAGTTTGCTTAATGCCTTCCGTACTTCTTCTACTGTTGTTTTGTCGATATGGCAATTTTTCTCAGCTTCCATTTACAATTATTAAATAGGAGTAAATGACGAAAATTCAAATATTGGGAGGGAGTCGACAACAATTTATAGTTTAAGAAAAATAGTTTCATTCCGAACAACAAGAAGAAGAACATTGAACGGACTACATGTTGAAGCTATGCCAGTAAATACGTCCTATAATATTGTTTAGGGAACGACCATTTAAATTGAAAAGGAGGGGGTATGTTTTTTTTTCTAAAAAAAATATTTTGATTCCCAATGTTGCTGAAAAAAATATCCTGATTTTGGTGGAGGAAAAAAAAAATCTGATTCAGAGTTTTTGTCATATAACCTAATGTTAAATTCTGGAAAAAAAGATTCGCGCTTTGCGGAAGTGAGTATGAACTGGAACTGGCTTGTTAGGAATATGGCAAAGCAAGTCTGGGATTGAATATGACACAAAACATGAATGGAAAAGGTATGATTCAAAACTGGGATGGAAAGGATATGACACAATAAACTGGGTTGATAAGAATGTGACACAGTACTATGATAGAAATGACAAACCAAGAATGGTAGAAGCATGACAGTTTTTCTAAGTTGATTATTTTTTAGCATGTGGCCTTATGTTTTGAATAAATATATTGGACAGTTGCGTCCTGTTTGTCTTATTGACGTTTCTAGCTACTGGTAGTTGTAAGATGTGGTTGTTGTAAACCTTTGTACAATTGTATCTTGAGCCACTAGAGATTAAAAAAAACGAAATTGGAATCATGTTTTCCTATTTTTGTTCGATTATACGTATAGTAAGAAAATATACTCACAAAGAGCAAACAAGAATATCAGGAAAAACTTTTTCACATTCAGAACCACCCAAACATGGAACAATTTACCTGAAAACGTTATCAACGATAAAACAACAAAATTATTCGAAAGCAGATTAAACAGATATTGGAAAAATCAAGACAACATGTATAATTATGAAGCCAACCTTACAACCGGAACAGAAATAAGAAGATGAAGATCTGAGCAAAGTGGTCAACGACCAGAGTTCAGAAGAGGACCTGTAAGTACATGTAAGTAACTGTGCGGTTGCACGATAGTTGTTATCCAGTATTAAAAAAAACTCCAAAAGGCACAATTTCAAATCATCATTGAACACCGGTAGTAACTGATCATGTTAATATTTAACCGGAATATACTGCTTGTACGGCTATTGGTATCGTATTAGACTCGACAGCATATCGTAAAAATATATTTTTTAAATAACGATATTTGTTCTTATAAATATTGATTCAGATATACATATATATTGTATATTTGAAATTTGTTAATATTATTAATAATTAATTGCATTATAATTTTGATAATATGTTTTCAATTTCACGACATCACCATTGCCATCACCTGGCAGAAATATTTCGTAAGCCAGTTTCATACTATAATCCCCTGGTTGTTTAACAGAACAGATTGATTACCATGGTAAGAACTTGACATTCCTCTCATGAGTTATATACATTTTTGATCCTTAATTCACGTAGAAAATGTTTACATCAACGTACATCATATGCATTGGTATATTTAAATTTTGACCTTCACTCGTACGAAATGTACTGAAATGTGATAAGTAATTTAGTGTTGTACGACAATAATCAAATGACACAACTTGATGTCTGTTTGTTACTATACTATTCAATATATGCTACATTCAGATTTTGTCACGTCTCTACATATTTAATATTTTTTTTCTGGATTCAAGCTGAAGGAAGCACTTAGCTTAAGTTGTTGACTTGCATTGATTGCATAATGCTGTTCCTGGCATATCCCTTTATTACAGTCTTTGTGCTAACTCACATGCCCGAAGCCAGGGACAAGTGAAACCTGATTCGGACAAGTGAAAATTATGAAAGAATTTGTTTAAATAAATAGAAAATGTTTCCAAGTTTTGCTTCTGGGCAAGTAGGTGAGAAAAAGTAAGGCAAAGACTGTTATTATAATTACAAAATAAAATTGAAACATAAATTAATTGACTCTATATCACAAATTGCATGACAAAATTGGTTAAAAATATTGAATCATCAGGGGTGTGGAAATATTGAAATGTTCTACTTGTCCGGGGCAAGTCATCTGAAAAAAATTACTTGTCCGGACAAAATCCTACTTGTCTTGTTTTTTGTATAAACATTTGATACTTATAAACACAGTTGCTAAATTGAACTTGTTTATATTGTCTATTACATCATTGCATAAAATTTGAAATATAGTTTTAATAAAGTTAACACAAACATCCCTGCCTAAGTGATCACTGCCCAAATGAAGGCCATTTTAAATTTGGATTTCAAATACTAATAGGAATATGCAGTCAGAGAATAGCTGGTTGTTTTTAGATACAGAATAAGCTCATATCAATGAAGTTCATTTTGATTAACCTTGATAATGGATTTATCAATCAAAACAGTCATGTACTAGTATTTAGTTTTAGTGGTGTCTTCATACTTTGCAGATGACTGGTGGGACATAGGTATCCATTCTGTCCACGATTTTGTCAATAAACATTAATGATTTCTTGTCAGCAAAATCAGAGTATATTCTGCAGGTATTTCAATATGAGACACCATCAGAATCCAGCAGTAAACATGAGAAATCGGCTAGCCACTTGGATGTTTTTCCTCACATTTTGTGTCCTTTTCCGCTAGAGTTTTGCATTTAGCTTTTTCGTGATGTTCATTGTGGCCAGAATCATTCCCAGTCTTTTTTTT
>MJUT01055002.1:392411-411128 GCA_002080005.1 Gigantidas platifrons
CGTGTTCCACCACTAATAACCCTGTCAATTTTAACATGTAGGAAGTGTATGATCGTGTTCCACCACTAATAACCCTGTCAATTTTAACATGTAGGAAGTTTTATGGAGTGATCGTGTTCCACCACTAATAACCCCATCAATTTTAACATGTAGGAAGTGTATGATAGTGTTCCACCACTAATAACCCTGTCAATTTTAACATGTAGGAAGTGTTATGGTGTGATCGTGTTCCACCACTAATAACCCTGTCAATTTTAACATGTAGGAAGTTTTATGGTATGATCGTGTTCCACCACTAATAACCCTGTCAATTTTAACATGTAGGAAGTGTATGATCGTGTTCCACCACTAATAACCCTGTCAATTTTAACATGTAGGAAGTGTATGATCGTGTTCCACCACTAATAACCCTGTCAATTTTAACATGTAGGAAGTGTATGATCGTGTTCCACCACTAATAACCCTGTCAATTTTAACATGTAGGAAGTGTATGATCGTGTTCCACCACTAATAACCCTGTCAATTTTATGGTCGTGATCATATGGTAGTTGGATTTACAACTACCAGGGCAATCAGTACCTATCACCACTAAAGTTGTGAGTTAGAACCCAGTTCATCTCAAGGTGTACTCAATACAACATTATGTGATCAAGTTTGTCAGTGCCTTGCGACAGGTCGGTGGTTTTCTCCTGTTTCCTCCATCAATAATATGACCTCCTCGATATAACTGAAATATTGTTGAAAGTGGCATTAAGCACCATAAACCAAAGCCATCTTTAAATCAAATAATTTAATGCAATCCAACTGACTGTCTTCATGACGTTATATTACCAATATTACCCTATAGTATTCCAAGATTGAGGTGACAACATTTAGGCTTCACAAACATGGAAAAGAAAGAAATTTAGAATCATTGAATGTGCTAGAGTTGTTGTATAAACTTTGACAAAATTGTTTATTTTTTAGGTGGTTCTCCTTACCTTGCCTCCAAGATCAATGAAGCCAAGGACTATTTAGACAGTAACAAACCAACATAAAGGAACAAAATAGTCAACTACCACAGTCTTTCATTAGAGATTCCAGCTCCAAAGTGAATTACGTTACAATTTATGGACAATTTTAATAGAGTACTCATTTCTTATTGGCCATAGTTTATGATCATTTTAGCATTCATTATTGAGCAATAAACTACAGATGGTCAAAAGAAATGAGTATTACGCTACTACAAACTGTATGTGAATGGAAAATCAATGAATAAAGCATGAATTGTACATATGTTGACTTCTTTCCATATGGTTTATTAAACGTGTTAAATGCTAGTGTTCGGCTCCAGCAGTATATACAATGTAATATCATTTCAATCACAATGGCAGCAGTAATGTAGTTTCATTTTTAATCATTATGGAAACAGTAATACAATTTCATTTCAATCATCCAGTCAGAACATTGTTATCAAGTTAAATAGTCAAAATTTGTTGTCACCTGTAAAATTAAGAAATAAATCATGGAAGCCAGAATGTGTTGGGAGTTTTAACATGGATTGGCAGATATTAGTATTTTATCCCGAGCCAGAAGCGAGGGATAAAATTTACTAATATCCTCCAATGCATTTTAAAACTCAAAACACATTCTGGCTTCCATGATTTATTTCGATTCTGATATGTTTAAGAGTACAAATACGGTAGTATACTTTGATTGGAGGACGGTAATTTATACATATGCTTGCAGAAAATGTCTCACACAATTTATGTAACTCGAATAATACTGCGCCCTCTATCAGCATTATTCGGGTCACAATTTATGCTGCCAATGGAAACGTCAGTCACATTCATCGGCGCATGTGCTAATGAGATAATACAAAGAAATAATTCTGTTTTTTTTTAACAAAGGGAAAGAGTGAGGTCATGTTAGAATGCAGTTTAAAACCCTCCTGAACAGATTTACATGTTATTTTAACTCAAATAAAAGGTCACCTCACTAACTTATGTAAGCTGTCACCCTAAGTTTATCCCATGATAACAATTTACAGGTATTAAACCATGACTTTTCATCCTAGACTTTAAAAAAATAATTGGTAATTACAGTCAAAAGTGTGCACTGATGAAAAAAGAGGAAAATTTCTATACAGTACCTCTACACCTTCATTTTTTTATCAGTTTGAACTAAGTTTCACACATTTTCTTTTAATAAATTTTGGAAATGAACTGATCAGAGAAAAACTTTCATCTCTGTTATTAACTTTGGAGATATTCTTAACACAAGATGTTGCCAATTAAAATATAAAATTATTGAATAATTAACTGAAATTGTTATAAAAACAATGCAGCAATATAAAGCGAGCACCATGTTTTCAAATAAAATGCCTTCAGGACACAGTGATATGGAAATCATTACAACCTGTATTTACTGATTAAATAGGTGGTCAGTTGTCTTATGTGGCAATTGTTCTTTTGTTCCATTGGCGACTGTTGAATACAATTTGGACTTCATTTTTTATTTCATACAAACTTGGCTAGACTTTAATTTTTGAAGTATTAAATGACATCTTATTGCCTTACAATCCCTGCCAATTTTGAAGATTTTAAAAATTATCTTCAATTTCTTTGCATTTTTCACAATACCATGGACACCTATAAGAATTTAAATTAAGAAAGAAGCAATATGAACACGAGAGAAAAAAATAATCTTGGACATCAGAAAGATGAACCGATTGTTGTTCTTCATCTAACATTCAGGGGAATGTGATGAACATAATTCATACCTTAAATCATTAATTGATCCACAGCCTTCAGTTGAGTTAATGCTCTCTACATCTCTTCATGGAATGATTAGTGTGAATGTTTGTCTAAAGTTCAGGAGAATATGTTTGTTGTGGTGTCAAACCAAACTGTAAAATGGTACTTGTTACCACTGTTAAGTATGCTGTTAAGGAGACAGATTATAAGGCTTGGTGTTGAAGTAATAGGTTCTTTGTGTGAAGCATGGCTTTAAAGTTGCATTTACCTTCAAATTTTATCCATTTCAATCACAAATTTGACAGCCTAAACACTATCTAAATCCCTTCTGATATCAGGACACATAAAACTTGTTTGATGACATGTTAAGACTGTCATATTTGTGTTTAATACAGGTGAAATGGTAAAGTTTGAAGTGAATTTGAATGAAAATTTGGCTGCGTAAACACATCTTTACCTTTACATCTTTTTGTAGTTCAGTGAACTGGCACAACAAACTTAATATTTGTGATATTCATCATTGCAATCACAAAAGTTTTTCATTTGATAAAAATATTCTGTACAAGTGTTAGTGTTCCAGGTCTGTTAAACTGCATCGGTGATGTAATGGTTAGTGGCTGGGTTAGAGTCCTGGTAAAGCCAAAGACTCTCAAATTGGTATTTGTTGCTTCTCAGCTAAGTATTAGGACGATGTGTTCCAGTAGAAGCTGTTTCAGTGAGCTACCACTATAAAAATCCAACTAAGCGTGTTGTTCCAGTACAAAGCAGACATCATCATTTCATCGAATGTAACTTGCTCTTGCAATTATATAGCTGAAAAATTGCTTATTTGGTGTTAAACAACAATCACTCACTCTGTTTGTTATTGTATGGTAGTACAAATAAGCTGTACCTATGTAGTAAGTTCTTGTAACCATCAAAACTGCATTGATGATTTAATGATTAGCGTGCTCGCCTCGAGTGTGGTAAGAAGAGTTTGAAGATACCAAAGGGGTAATCAGAATCTGCATATCGAAGAACAGACAACACAATGGCCAAAAGAACAAGAAATGTGTGCATCACAAAATACACCCGTCTATATAAATAGGGTTTTTCTAGTTCTAATAATAAAACCCTAAATGCTCACGTACTCGCAAGGGTTTTAACGGGATGCCATTACATGTAATGGAGCAGCCGCAGAGATTTTTTGCGCTCGCTTACAGAGTTTCTGACGCCTGCATTTATCAATAATAAGACATAACCTTTCCTTTTGGCCACTATTATAACAAGTTTTTATTACCTACCAGTATTTTAGAATGTAATTCCCACAAAATAAAAATTCGTTTACCAACTACATTTTGAATTTCGTCATTTGAGGTCATTTTCCGGTCAAAGCCTCACTTTGGTATTTTTTGGATGCCATATTTGGCGATTGAGGCTTGCATGTTTACATCAGCTGTAGTAAATATACTAAATATCGTAGTAGAAATACCATATTTAGAATAGCTCCGCCTTCCGTAGTTTCCGGTTATGGCGAACGATAGATAAATTTGAACAAGTTTGTCGTTACTTTTGAAAAGCATACATTTTTCAGCCAAACCGATTTAACAAGGACTGGGATCATCAGTAATAGTTATAATGAAATGTTTGAAGCGTAAATAGTACATTTTTATGTTCAACTGCAATATATTTTTTTTGCCCCTTTGTAGCTCTGCCGAGACACAAGTTTGTCACAGGAGCTACATTATTGCAGCTAGGTTTTTCCCCTTCCACAGGGGAATCATGTGGCCAAGATCCAATATACAGAACTAAAGTTATTGTGCGGAAACGATCCTGTTGTCAAAAATTATATTTATAGTAACGGTGACCTTGACCTTTGACCCAAAATAAATATGGTTCTTCCCCTTCCACAGGGGAATCATGTGGCCAAGTTTGGTAATGATCCAATATACAGAACTAAAGTTATTGTGCGGAAACCTGTGTGGACGCCCGCCATACACAATCACATAATGCTGCCCGTCTCGAGACGGGCGTATAAAAATGTGTACCTAGCATTTTCTTCACATACTGATGGATATGTTTTTTCTGCACATTGTAAACACGTTTCGTGTAACACACTTACACACTCTACTAATGAATATCTTCCTAACATAAAGCACAAAGGTGATGCTAAATCTCGGACCCTCTCTTGTACGTCCGAAACCACTGAAACCCGGAACCCGTGTCAAATTTGATGAAATCTCTTTTGACATACTGACAAGATTTTTTTTATGTGGAAGTTAACTCTTGAGATCTCGTAAGGAACGAGAGTTCGATTGAATGAGACTAGATTCAACTCTAAAAAAAGTCGTCCCCGATATATCTTGGCCCAAAGTCTCGACACTATTTAGATACACAGGATGAGCATGAAATTGGCAGATAATTTTCAGATTCGTGAGCATTCATGGCCATGCCTGTTTCATATTAATAAAGCATATTTAAATGTTAAGTTTAATTTGATCTCAGGTAAGCTGAAAATTCTATCAACTTAATATCACATGGTTTATCAGAACATCCTGTTTAATGTACAGAGCAGGTATATATTACATTTCCATGAGCCTGTAATCACTTGCCTGGTTTTCAGGTGAGTTCTAAATATAATAGAAAAAGTAAAATTTCAGCCAATTCCAGTTAAAAATTAGCCAATTTTTGCCATTCAAAGAACTACCCATTGTCATGCATCTGCAGAAATTTTGCCTAAATTAAAAGTGTAGTTGTCAATTGAAACAAATATTTTAAGTAATGGCAGCCATCTTGGATTGCAGTTTAATGTTGAGCTCATTTTGACTAAAAGCAGTATTGGTCAATTTAAGAAATTTCTATTTTTTATAAGTGGCCATCTTGGATGATTGGTGGGTTCTCATTGCATAATTTTGAAAGCATTAAGGATTGTTCAGTCCCAATTTAGTTCAAATTGGTCCAGAGACTTCTATTCTTTTTTAAAGTTTCAACCAATCAGAATAAGAATTGCAAATGTCGGCCATGATGTTTTGTGCCAGATCACAATAAAATGAGGATATTTTTTGGTAAAGAACCTTGTAAACATAATTTTGGCAAGTTATAGGTCGTTTGAATTTGTACTTTCAGAGAAAATTTCAGTCAAACAATATCAAATAAAACCCTTGAACTTGCGGTATTGGGGCAACATATAAAACTAGAAGCTCAGTGGGCTGAGCCTGTGTCGCTCACCTTTCATTCTGTTTTGAGAAGTTCCTACCAAATTGCTGTTCATTTGGCTACTAGGTTTCAGAGGAGATTTTTTTAGAAATCAACTAATCAGAAACAAGAATTGCCTGTGATGGCCATGTTTGTGAACGGATCGTGACGAAATGGGCAATCTTTATAGAGGACCTTCCATAGATGCTTCTTACCAAGTTTCAGTTCATTTGGCCAAGCAGTTTCAGAGGAGACGATTTTTTTTAGAAATCAACCAATCAGAAACAAGAATTGCCTGTGGTGGCCATGTTTGTTAATGTATTGGGACGAAATGAACATTCTTTATAGAGGCCCTTACATAGATGCTTCTTACCACATTTCAGTTCATTTGGCCAAGAGGTTTCAGAGGAGAAGATTAAAATGTGAAAAGTTTACAGACGGACCACGACGAATCCCAAGTCGCCAAGTGATGGTAGTAGCTCATGTTGCCTTTGGAAAGGTGAGCTAATAAGTGATGACGGTAAATAAAAACAATATCTGGAAGTTAAAAATTGTTTACACTTCTTTTTTTCAAATGCAAATAAAATAATATGTAACAATTTCAGGGAAAAAAATAACAAACTGCATCACAATGATTAAATTAATTCGGACTACCAGTATTTGTTTTATTGTTGTTTGATGAGTCGTCAGAAAACTCAATGATTACTGGTAGATATATGTAATATCTCCAGGAATTAAAGAGTAATAATGGCATGCAAAACAATTCAATGATATACATCAAATAAGTTAACAAAATTATTTCCTAGACCACATAACATATCTACTTTTTTGTATAACTTTTCTATAACATATTTGCTGTGGAAACTTCTTTGCATCAACATTGACATATTGTTTGCGGTGTTCAGTAGCCATGTCTAAAGGCAAAGCAATTTCAAACAGAAGGCAGAGTTAACATAACAAATATGATATATCGTGACAGCAAAAGGTTCTGCTAATAAATTAAACAAAAAAGCAACTTAGTATTAGCCTAAAAATAGTTATCAATAGAATAGAAAATATTTTACAGATTAACCAAAATTATTTTGAACACTTGTGACAGGAGATTCAAGAAGTTATTAATCTCCTTACTTAATTTTATATATAAAGTAAAGTGTAAAGCTCATCAAAACTATTAACAAAACATCCATGTCTCAATTTTGCATTTAACACACAATTATTCACACCATTTTATCAAATCAAAACTTCATTGAAAACATTCTTTAAGCAGATTGTCTGCTATGACTTGGATCACTCTAATAACCACTTAAATAAATCCAAATGTTCATGTCACCATTACTTGGATCGCTGTAATAACTGTTTAAATTAAACTAACTGTACTTCCTCTATTCTCAAAAATAAATTTCACCTACAAAAGTGATGACAATAACTTCCATGATCTATAGACCACGTCTGATAATTTTTTCTAAATAGACAGTCCTTCCTCCTTGTATTATATTAAGTAGAAAAACACATTTAGACAGTGTCTTGTTTTCTTTCTGCTTTTTCTTCCCTTCTTTTATTAATTTTGACATTTAATTTCAGTTGTAAAATTCTTGTCGATAGGGATAATTATAATAAAAACGTAGATATCTAATCTATTGCACAATGAAGTACATAAATAAGATTTGTGAATGGCAATTATTTTCCACTTGTACTCAACTTATATATGAAAATGTGGGTAATATTCAGAAAAAAATAAACATTTTCAAGGTTGACAAGTTACTCCCCCCTCATTCATTTACCTCTGGAACAGCCTTATATACATATGTATAAATACCAATATAGTTTATTTTACAAGGACGGTTATTTACTTTATTTAATGCCCGATTAATGACTGATAGATTTTAAGAGGTAGCTGAAACGTTTTCTATTGGTTTAACTGTCAAAACAAAGTAATCCATTAATTATATATATATCAGATGAAATGAGATGTCTATATCACAGTGTTAATTTCAGCTAATGTTGAGATCTGCTAATTCTTTTAGTAGAGATTCTTCTGTCTTTAACTTTTCCAACTGAAAGAGAAAAAAAATGACACCAAATTAATCATCTTGATGATAATTGTAGATTATCACACGTTTACAGTGATAAATACTTTTTGTACAGGTAATATGGTTTTATTGCTTACATGGCAGCTGATAGAGATTTACAGTATAAAACCCTGTATCAGCTCGTATGTGCTCCATACTTCGAACATCTGCAAAGTCGCTATAAAAAACATGGCAGAAAATGTTCTCCTTGGCATTACAGACAATATTGTGCATGTATTTGTGAAGGATATGAAAAGACAAAGAATGAAACGAAAAATGAATACAAAGTTGAATTGTTATCTTGCTAAAAATTTAAATATCAGGATGAAAAACAGGAAATAAATACGGTTAAGTAAAGTAAAGAAACTTGTCAACATTCAAGACTTTGTCAACGAACAAACACAATGTTTATTTTACTCGGCATCAAACAAATACAACATTTATTGTATTTTTACAACAAAGCTTAATTACAAAAATATACATTACAATTATAAAACCAGTAGTCAATTTTGTATCACAATCAAAGTGTGTTTTCTTAGTTCAAAATTCCTGCCACCTAGTTCTTCAGAGAACAAAATGTCACTTAATGTTCTTGTGTAATATATGCATACCCCGCTACAAAATTGTTTACCAGGGAAAAATGTGTATCTTAAATACACCCAAAAATAATATATCATTACCTGATTTAATTCTAATTGTTTTCCTGATTTCTGTTGTTCTTTCAATTTTTGAATTGCTGACAATTTCTGAAATGTAAAAAAAAGATTTTTAATCAGACAAGTTGTTCAAAATGAAATCCAATAATAAAAAAAATAATAGCAAAGTCAAATACAGGAGAATTCATGCTTGTTTTTTATTACTTCAAACAGTTAACAATGTTGCTTAACTATAGCTTTAGGTTTATGGCGTTTAATGCCACTTTCAATAATATTTCAGTTAAATCATGGCGGTCAGTTTTATTGGTGGAGGAAACCGGAGAAAACCACTGACATGTCGCAACTCACTCACAAACTTTATCACATAATGTTGTATCGAGGACACCTATCCATGAACAGGGTTCAAACTCACAACTTTAGTGGTGATAGACTGTGATTGCACAGGTAGAAGTAAATCCAACTACCATACAATCACGACGGCCCCCTTCTTTAACTATATTACAATTATTATTCTATAAACTGCAAACCTCACGTATCCACCTAGATATATGCTGCAGCAGCTCACTAACATGTCAGTCATTGACTTTACCACTTTATGTGAGTCATTGTAGAAAAAGTGCTCTGATAAGAATATTTTCAAATTTTACATCTTCAAACATTAAATATCCTACAATCTAAATATGTTATATTTTGTGAAGAATGAAGAAATATGTATGCCAACAATAATAGTTTAGTTACCACTCACAACAACAACATTTTAGTTACATGTACTGGCAGTAACACTTTTTAAGTTACCAATCACAACAATAATATTTTTGCTACCTGTAGCAAAATTAATATTTTAGCTATTGGTAGCAACAATACTATTTTAGTTACTGATAGCAAGAATGGTTTAGTAACCAGTAGCAACTTTTCAAAAATAAATATTCAACAAAGCTTTCACTGTCACATAAATAAATGAAAATTTAGCAATGTTGCATTCATTATAAATTTGGTTTTATTGCTCCCAAAAATAAAATTATTTGGTTTTCCAATCTGTTGATTTTGAGTGTACCTGATGAAGTTTATTCAATAAATTTGATATCTATGTTTTTATTGTTTTGCCTACATGAAAATAAATGTAAAAAAATTTAAATTCAATTTCCTTTCCATCTGACATTTATCATTATGGATGGATTCAATGATAATAACTCCTTAAAATCTAACTACATATAAAGTAAAGTCACCTTATTCAGGTTCTTTATTTTCTTGTCTACCTCAGGATCACCAGTTAACTGAGCCTGTTTAGTATTTGAGGGTCCTCCTCCTGATGGAGCTGAGACTTCTCTCGTAGTCTGTGTTGTTTCCTGTTTCTAATATATGTAATCAAATAAATTAATCTTTCATTCATGGTATTAAATTTGAAAAAAAAACTTGGACAAGCAAAAAATTTGCTTAGATAATTCCTAGACTCACAATTTTTGTGTGGAAAAATGCACTTGTTGGACTCATTTATGGGATTCGGACACATCAAAATGAAATGCTACCAAAATTTTTGGATGAGAGACCATTGATTTTATATCAATCTATATATTTATATGATTCTCTACAATAATATATAAGTTCTACCTGGTAGTAAAGAATAACATTTGACTAATTTAATCATCAAACATACATGTATGCCCTTTGTGACAGTCCCCTCCACCCAAAGGATTATTGTTTTGTGAGCCGTAATCATGACTGTTTTTCTGACAAACTGAAGAATTAAAATAGCAGAGATTGATTTGACCCAAAATGACATAAAAAATCAATTGATGTAAAAATATATTTTTGAATGTTCAAGTTTTTTTGTCTCAGTCAAGTCCATATTTCAGTAATGCCAAACTTTGTTTTGAAATTTTTCTTGATCAATAAAACATTCAAACCTTCTTTTGCCATCAATATAGCTGAAATACTGCTTACTTCACGCTATACAGCAATCAATCTTTTCAAAGTTTCTAGATAAAGCCATAGATATTTCCATACAAAGAACCTCAAATTCAAAAAGGTAGCCTGGTGATATAGCCACACGGATTATTATCAAATATACATTACTGGGTTTTTATTGGATTGTAGGTCACTACTGACCAATATTTATATACTTACACTATCTTCTTCACCTGTAGCTGCAGCTTTTGCTTTCTTTGCTTCTCTCTTTTTCTTGTTTTTACTGGCAGCCTTTGATTCATCTAAAACATATCATTACAGTAGATGGTTTTGTATATCACACATTTATGTATAATACACACTCCTCCTTTTCACCACCACCTCCACCACCACGGGTCCGAGTGGCTCAATGAGTTAGGTAGTTGGATTTCCTAACAACTCATACAAGCCTTTCACCAAGTTCACGCCCGTCTTTGTAAATTACAAAAAAGAGTGCACTCGACTCGCAGCCGCAAGTGATAAAGCTCAACAGTTACTTGCCCATGATTGGTGGTTCTCTCCAGGTACTTCTACTTCTTCCACCACTAAAACTGGTCGCCATGATATAGCTGAAATATTGCTGAAAGTGGCACTAAACACAAAAAATCAAATCAAATCAAATCCTTTTCACTACTGAGTTTCATTGAAAATCATTTTGTTCTCGCCATGATATAGCTGATAAATTCCTGAGTTGGCATTAAACAACAACCACTCACTCACTACTGAGTTACTGATTGTAAAAGAAGGTAGTAAACTTAAATTTAATTTGACTATTCGGCTTGAAGGGCACCTTTGACTGGCAATAGTCATTTGTTGTTGTCAAAAGATTTTTTTCTGAAGTATTGAATTGACTTGTAAACACAAGCTTGAATGTACATTTAATTTTAAATGTTTCATTTTTATAAAATGTATGTTTATATTTTAGCTTCATTGACATACCTCCAGGATTTTGTTTCTTTGTTGGGTCAGATGCAGCTTCATATTCATGTAGTTTAACTGAGGCCTCAGTTCCTCTTGCCTGTGGTGGACGGTATGCTTTTGGTTTAGCTGAAATTAAAGGGACGGTGTGACATAAATCAAAGCATGTGGATAATTTGTAACCAACATCAATTTCTACAGAACACCTTTAATTAAGCATTGCAAATGAAATAAACTAGAGGCTCACCATATTATTTATGCACTGTTTGATTCAAACAAGTCTGTAGTTTTAGAGGAAAGCTTTTTATTCACATTCCAACAGATAAATAATATATTTTGGATATCCATTTCAATACCCAAATATTTCATACCACAGAATAGTTGTATTCTGTGTTCAGTATACTTGAGGTGTTGTCAGTTGTGTAAACTGCATCATTTCACAACGATATGCATTTCAGTTACCGTATTTTACGGACGATAGGTCGATATTTTTTTTCCTAAACACGCTGGCTTCGACCTATCGTCCACATCGATCTATACGAGGATGAAGTTGAAAAATCTGGAATCCCTAAAAAAAAATCTCGATAAAAATGACGATTTTATTGACAGTATATCTTTATTTTGCTGTAGGTTTTTTTCCTGAATAAGAAGACTGAAATTATCGATGTTCTTGGTGTTTTATTTTTTTTTTAATTAAAGCAATAAAAATATACTAACAGGGGGTACAATTCCGGGAATAAAATGTTCAACATCCGAAAAAAAAAATCAATATTCAATGATTGAAAAATGAAGTGTTAACGAAAATCAGTATTGTATAATAAAAAATTATATACTATAAAAAATATATGTTGTTGAAAAAAAAAATCACAGGGTGGATCGTTTATAAAATTATTATCACAAAATATCTAAATATAGCTATAGGCCTACAGCTTTCCATCAAACACGAGGGGTACCTAACACGAGCATGCGCACGAGGTTGTAGTAAAACATAGCGGTTGCAATATTATATCTCACAATACACGTGGTGAACAAGCTTTTTATACTAAATGTACTGGAAAATAATTATCGATTTCGTTAAACTATAAAGTTCTACACTTGAATTGGTCAATTAGGAACAAATAAAATAATCACCATGAGATAATCAACACAGGTGAACCTCTGTCAGCACTTATCCTGATCAGCTGATTGAAAATTTACTGGACCGAGACAATCACATAATTTGTGTACTAATAATTGAACACAGTTTAAAGGTGTCAATAAAACTGCACAAGGTGATACATTGTTTTGACAGCTTAATTATGTCATTGTATGAACATTCGTTTACCATCTATTGTGACACCCACAGATGGCCTGATTTGAATGTTGTCGATGTCTGGCTTTACAAACCGATCTCGTCATAAAAAAAAACACACAAACACAAGTTTAAAAACTAACTTTCATAATTATTTCTTTTATGACACATAAGAATAGTATTCTTGAATTAATACTTGCATATACTTACCGAAGAACGTTTTAGGACAAATGTTTACCGATGTAAAAAAAAAACAAAACAAAAAACGTTCGATGTGACGATATTTACCCAAGTTGTCATCGGCATCCTCGACCTATGGAATGCTTCGACCTATCTTAGTATTACCCAAAAAATTTTGCCGAAAAGCAGCAATTCGACCTATCGTCCCCATCGACCAATAGTCCGTAAAATACAGTATATGATTTATACAACTGACTCGACAAGTAATAAATATTTGTACCAACATAATATGTATATACATACAAACCTTCAGGCTGAGGTACTGCTTCTGGAGCCTGTATGGCACTATATTTTATAGGTTTCTCAGGATATTCTCCCTTCTTGGCTGGTTGCCAGGCAGATTCCCACAATTCATGACCAGACTCCAGTAATACTTGTTGTAGTAAAGTTCCTGAATAGTGCCATATTCTATATCTGTAATAAATGTTTTATATGTAAATACATATCTTCTGTAACACCAGAGCCATGGTGGTCATGATTAACAACTACCTATGCAATCAGTGCCTTTAACCACTAAAGTTGTGAGTTTGAATCCCACACATGGCGAGGTGTACTTGATACATTATGTAATACAGTTTGTCAGCAACTTGCAGCAGGTCAGTGGTTTTTTCCAGTTTCCTCCGTCAATAAAACTGACCGCCATGATATAACTGAAATATTGTTGAAAGTGGTGTTAAATACCACAACCCCAACCCCTCTATAACACCTCTTGTCTGTCTAAATACAATGTAGACAAATAACCTTTTATGAGGAATAAATTGTACCCAGCTCACAGAGAGAAGTACCTGATTAATAATTATTAATGAGATAGCTTGGTGGTTAACATCGTTTTTACTTCACAAAATTTGTATGTTGCAAAAATTTCAATGTATACTTTTCCTTCCTGATGTGAACATTTCAGTTTAAAATGTAGTGCAAGCTAAAATATCACCAACAAATTAAGAGGACACTTTGTTTAATGTCTTGTGTGGTAAGTGTGTGTTAGCCAATGTTGGTGAGGACGTACCAGTAGCACAGTGGATTGAAGACTAACAATTATACAAAATATGTCTACAACACTTTAAAGTCAGTCACTAGCTTAACAAATAATTGCAAACCAAATTTAATGAGAACATAATATATTACTGTGGATGGTAAACTTACAATTACAAAAAATTGTATCTTAATCACATGTTGTATTTAACTGAGATAAGAGACTTAACCAGAAACTATCAGATGGAATCTTACCCATTGGCTACCCTAAGTCTAGGTGAGCATGTTGAAGTTAAGATGTGTTCTCCATCAGGACACCATTCAAAACTTGTTGTATCTGGAGCTTGTGTTTGAGAAATCTGTTTTTTCTGTTTTACATCCCAAAATTCTAAATTTCCTCTTAAATTACCAAATCCTGCCAGACACAGAAGTATTTGTTTTAAGGAAAAGAAATGCCTTTAAGATGTCCTATATTATATCCTTTTATCAAATAAATAATATTTAAATTGCATAATTTCCTCAATTATAAGACCTGGTCAATATGGATAAGGTCAGACATTAAACATTAAATACAATTTAACAATGTCAAAGCAAAGATGTAGTAAAACTGTAGTACAAGTTAGTACCTAAGATTAAGGAGAAAAATCTCATCATTTTATAGCGTTAAAAAATAATCAATGATATTTCTATACGGCTGTATAATTGTAAAATAAACTGAATCAGAACTTATTGTATTAAAAAAACGGAAAAGGGAAACAACTCCCTTCGTCTCGGGCCAATATGGGTGTCTCGGGATGATAACCAGGCCAATATGGAAATACCCATGTATTAAACTATCTATTATATACTTCCGACATCTGCAGACGTAAACACCGGAAGTTGTTTATTTTGTCTGAAATGCACGAGAGGCACCTAATAACCGGTTATTTTCCCAGGGTGTGAAAATATGGACAGTTTACTTCCGGTCATATTGGTCATACAAAAATGCCTTTATTTTAACTAAGTATGTAATAAATCATGAGACGCATCTGTAATATCTGTATTTCTGATGATTAATGATAAATCACCTGAACCATCAAATGAGATAATCCGGATAATATTTTATACTAAGGTATGTAATATTATGTCCGACGCTGATTATTAAATCACGAGACGCATCTATAATATTATTTCCGAAGCTCATTGATAAATCACCCGATCCATCAAATGAGCTAATCCGGATAATATTTTATACTAAGGTATGTAATATTATTTCTGACGCTGATTAATAAATCACCTGACCCATCCAGAAAATATTTTATAAATAAAATTTACAGGTAAATATAAATATACGGAAAATATATTATAGCCAGAAGTTACTGTCAATTTAAATGACAGATTGATTAATCTTCAAACCCATTATAAATTTTATAAAATCGATAGTCATGTAAGTTTAAATATATTAAAAATTTTATTCATTGGTATCGGTCGATATTGAATAATGGAAGAAGATGAGTACAATGATACTGTTACATCTATACAAGACTAAAAGTACCCACGGATATATTTTGATATTAAATTTCTTCCAACTCATCTGGAAAATATATAATAGCATTGGAAGAAATTTAATATTGAAATATTGTCCAAGGATAATATTTTATATTAAAAATAATCCGCCGGAAAGAATATTATGGATAATAAAGAATATTATATTCGGGTCAGGTGAACTAAAAAAAACAAAAAAAAAACAACAACATTAGAAGACATTTGTAATTATTATTTCATGTAATTTCATAATAAAAGGATATTGTTTCCCTGAGGATTGTAGAAACAGCAATTCCTTGGACCAGTACCAAAATCAAATATAGGTTCCGTCTTCAAGTTATATACAGTAGCTTTGGCAGGCATAACTATATAAAGTTAAGGAATTTGTCATATTTTTGTATCAACAAGATAATCTTATACAAATATTGTCAAACTTTGTGTAGAAGTTAAAAGCCGGAAGGGACTAATGATTTTACTTTGAAATGTCCGCATACATGAGTTAACCAGATTAAATTAACTTGACATTTACTTTCGTAGTTAAAATACTTCAGAAGACTCGTGGTTGTTGATGGAGATGGTTCACGATAGATGTTCCACCCTCCTCACTGAATTTAGTACTGCGTTGACTACTATTTTACCTATTTTGTTCCAGTATTGTTATACATGCTGTTATAGTGACAGCCAGAATCTTTGAACCGTAATGAAAATCTGATTCAACCCACCATTTCTTTGGAAATGCCTGTACCAAGTCGGGGTCATTACGGTTTTCACAGTTTTGCAGTTGTTGACTGATTTTGTCTGTTTATATACTTATGAGTTTTGACTTTCCCTTTGGAAGATTGTTCGGAGTTCAGTAATTTTGTTATTACCCTTATTTATGAATGGTAAATGTGAAATACACCATAATCAAACTTAACCTGTATTTTATGGTATACAGCATTGTGTTTAAGTTTGAAAAGATTTGGTTGAGCGGTACTTTAAATATCATTCGGAAACCTAAAAAGTCCCTATTTTCTAAGAGAAAAAGGACCATAACTCAGGAACGCTAAATGTGAAATACACCGTAATTGAACTTAACATGTATTTTATGGTACACAGCAATGTGTGAAAGTTTGAAAAGATTTGGTTGTGGCGGTACTTTAATTGTTATCCAGAAACCAGAAGTGTGACGGACGGACATGAAGATCCATATATACCCCCGACTCTTGTCGAGAAGGGGTATAAAAATATTTGTTTTCCAATTATGTGAAAAGGATACATCCATACACGACACAGAACTCTGTAGACTTTGGACTCCAGGCTATGTTATAAATAGGTCCATTCTTAGCTGAAATGAAATACAATGAATACAGACATTTAAAAGAAACAAAATATGTTTTTAAACATTATTATGACTATGAATTAATAAATCATTCTATTTCTATTCATTCAATGGGCATCAAATGACAACATTATTAATGCAAAAGCAAGAGGTTCACATCAGTCTGTATACCTCACCTGATAAACAAAGAGGTTCACATCAGTCTGTATACCTCACCTGATAAACAAAGAGGTTCACATCAGTCTGTATACATCACCTGATAAACAAAGAGGTTCACATCAGTCTGTATACCTCACCTGATAAACATTTTGAACTTTTCTTTATCAGTGTGTTAAATGTGTCCCACACCTACAGTCTGCATGTAAAGCTATGAAGCAGAAACATTTTAGTTTTTCGCTTGCCCATAACTAAACCCATGATCTTCAATGCTCAAGGCATTAACAAGTAAGAGCTAAGACAGATTGTCTTGGAGTCCAGATAACTAGTTCTCGTCATAAGAAAGCTGGAAAATTGTCTATTTGGTTTTAACCAACATGATCACTCACTCAACAAAATTATCAAATGATCTATTCATGATGTTAACCCTGAGATTCTACAATTTGATAAAATTTAGATGTTTGCTGTACACTAACATCTAACAACAGCCAGGTTAGGGTCACGTCATGTAACAATTCATTCCTCTTGGACCGTCAAGCCATATATAAGACAGCTAAATATGTTGACCAAATAAATAACATCTAGGAACAAATCATTTTATTTAAGGGAGTAACTTACATCTAGGAACTAGGCATCCATCACCATTAATATTGATATAATGAAGACCTTGATCTCCATAATATGACTGATCTGAGAGTTCTGTAGTTGTTAATACTAGTAAGGCATTGCCTGTGTTATTCCACAACATCTTGACATCCTCAGATTTATAAAAACTCCTGTTGGCTATGGCTGCTTGCTGTCCACCAAAATTTGGATATTTATAAACTCTTATAAATGAAGGTTGTCCCTAAAAAAGATTTCATGTCACAAATTAGCTGTCTGTGAGAGTAGTGCTTTCTGGAACTTCTGTATAACAAAGTTACTTTTGTATACACATTAGATTTTTAACATGAGTTACAAGATAGGTGCCACAACTGAGTTCACAACCAGTTTTAGTGGGGTTTGATTAGTCCCCTTTCTTTGGCCATTGTATTGTCTGTTCTTCGATTTATGGCTTCTGATTACCACTTTGGTATCTTCAAATTTTTCTTGCAGATTTGTGTATTTATTAACAGCACCAGTCAATTCACATGTTGTGAATAACTATCAAAATTTCAAATGTTTCAGCAATTTCTGAAATGATGTCACAATTCAAATAATGTATATAATATTTTAAGACTAGAATGTTAAAATGCCAATATTTTTCTGCTATCAGTCAAACAGTCTCTTTGCATAGTTGAACATAACTTATGAAGAAAACTTTTGGATAGTTGACCATAACTTATGAAGAAAAACTTTCGGATTGTTGACCATAACTTATGAAGAATTACTTTTGGATAGTTGACCATAACTTATGAAAAAAAAGCTTTCGGATTGTTGACCGTAACTTATGAAAAAAACTTTCGGATTGTTGACCATAACTTATGAAGAATTACTTTTGGATAGTTGACCATAACTTATGAAGAAAAGCTTTCGGATTGTTGACCATAACTTATGAAAAAAACTTTCGGATTGTTGACCATAACTTATGAAGAATTACTTTTGGATAGTTGACCATAACTTATGAAGAAAAACTTTCGGATTGTTGACCATAACTTATGAATAATTACTTTTGGATAGTTGACCATAACTTATGAAGAATTACTTTTGGATAGTTGACCATAACTTATGAAGAAAA
>MJUT01055002.1:411549-429441 GCA_002080005.1 Gigantidas platifrons
ATTGTTGACCATAACTTATGAAGAATTACTTTTGGATAGTTGACCATAACTTATGAAAAAAAGCTATTGGATAGTTGACCATAACTTATGAAGAAAAGCTTTTGGATAGTTGACCATAACTTATGAAGAAAAGCTTTTGGATAGTTGACCATAACTTATGAAGAAAAGCTATTGGATAGTTGACCATAACTTATGAAGAAAAGCTTTTGGATAGTTGACCATAACTTATGAAGAAAAGCTATTGGATAGTTGACCATAACTTATGAAGAAAAGCTTTTGGATAGTTGACCATAACTTATGAAGAAAAACTTTCGGATTGTTGACCATAACTTATGATGAAAAGCTTTTGGATAGTTGAAAATAACTTATGAAGAAAAGCTATTGGATAGTTGAGCATAACTTATGAAGAAACACCATCTTACCTTACTTCCTGGTACATAACCAGCTATATTATAAGGAGGTCCACTAACAGCCAGAGCAAAAGAGGCAATCTTCTGCATGTGTAATTTGGTTTTAATACTGTCTGAAATATAGTAAAGGTGAGAGTCAAATAATTTACTCTCAAATCATTATCAACATTTTTGCTAAGAAATTATGTGGGAGACATTGGTCTAGTGGTTCAGGTAATTAATCATGTACAGTACAACCTGTTGAAACTGAACCCTGAATAAAAAGGAATCCTGTATAAAACAAACAATAAATAAATTTCCAATGCAGGAAATCTTTATTAATTTAATTACTGTATAAACCGAATATCTACAGAACACAAAAACTGGTCCTAATAATGTTTGACTTAGACAGGTTTCACTAATGCACTAGAACTAACCGATTCATATCAAACATCACAATTTTAATAAACACTTTAAATGTGGGAACTGTTAACTTAAATGAGAAAAATATGATGTTTGGGTTCAATATGGGGGATAAACATGAATTTCTATTAAATACATTAATTTTTATATCTAAGTGGTCTATTTGGAAGGCAAGAAACAAAGTTAAATATGACCAAATTCACATCAATCAGAATGTTCTTTGTAATATATGGAAACAGACTTTAAAATCTGAACTAAAAATTTTGCTAACGACCAATTGTAATGATACAATAGATAAAACCAAAATCTTGACAATTCTATCAGTGATTAATTAGTAAGTAGTTATAATATACGAGTACAATGCATGTATGTAAATGTTATATGTTGAAGATATCATAAAATGCCTATATAGATTGACTTACATGTTGACATGTTGATTTTATAATTGATAAATTTAGTTGTATTTTTGAAATGGGATCATGTGGACTCTAATTAATCTCTTACTAACCCTGGGTAAGAGATCTATTGTAAAACAGGGAACCTTAGATTATTTTATGCTTACCTGGGCATCTAAGGTGTTTTGTTAACAGGCGAGTCAAACAATAAAGTATTATGTTATTAAAAAAAAAAAAAAAAAAAAAAAATTTCCAATGCAGGAAATCTTTATTAATTTAATTACTGTATAAACCGAATATCTACAGAACACAAAAACTGGTCCTAATAATGTTTGACTTAGACAGGTTTCACCTTATGATATCCAATATTCTTTAATCTATTATGTGTAAGTATACACTCCCATCTTATGGCAAACACTTTGGGCAAAACCTGTATTATATGTCGTTTTACTCATCAAAATGTAATTACATGTACTATTAAAAGCTTAGCCAAATTGGTAGGAAAATGTGGCTTTATTGGTTTTAACAACATGTTTTATTTGTAGTAACAGCAGCATTTTGGTTGGAATGCAGGGTCATTAGATACATTTATTAACAAGAATGCTCTATGCTCTAAGGATCATTCAGACCAACTTTGGTTGAAATTTGGCCATCGATGTCAAAGGAGAAGAATTTTGAAGAAAAAAAAGTTTACAGATGATGATAACTATGGACAATGACAATGCCCATGGAGGCAATATGATGGCAAAAGCTCACATGACCCTTTGGGTCAGATGATCTAAAAATGACATAATATCAACATTTTCAGAGAATAACGTAAACATTTGTCCTCTTTTAGCTTTTTATACACCTCAGATTTGAATAAACATCACATCAAAACTTGGGTGTAGGTGCTGATTCTGATTTAACAGTAATCAGCAGACAATGATAACATGTATTACATAAAAGATGTATTAGAATTAACAGTAACTTACCAAAATTATTATCTTCAAAGAAGTGTAATTCATTATTGACATTTCTACAACAAATCCCCTCATCATCAGTCCAGACAGGATCCCTGAAAAATATATCACAATCAGATAAACAGTAAATTAATACCATAAATGTTTTTTAAAGATGTAATACAGTGAAACCTGACTAAACCGGACCCTGAGTAAACCGGAATCCTGTCCATTCCGATCTAAATTTCAAGTCCGCAGTTTTTTCCTTAATAAGCTTTGTTAAAAATCATTGAATAAACCGGACACTGCACATTCCGAATTCCGGCCTTGACTTGTGGTCCCAATACACTAATTACTGTTATAATTTATCTCCGTAAACCGGTCATGATCAGATCAATCAACCGTGTGTTTACATGTGAATATCGATCGGTAGTAATTCGAAGTGTGTATATTAGCACACCTGTAATTAGTGATCACTGGTAACTTGTGTGGTTCATGTTTAAATGTTCATTAAATATTAAACACACATGGATTCAACACTTAAAAAGCGAAAGCTTAATCAAGATGAAATACCCTGTATAAGTATTTTTTTTCTTCGATGGCATGCTTTTAAAATATCCAGCATGGGGGAATCCTTCCCGAAAACAATGCATATGTTGACAATGATCATCAATGAACAACAAAAAATGCCTTATTATTTAAGTGATGAACTAGCATCCTAGCCATACAATCATGACTTGAGATAATTTATTGTTAATCGGATTATAATCTTCACAGCCATGACAGCTGAGCTGGGAGTATTCAAACTTCCAGACTTGTTATAAAAAATGACAAATACATTTTGATTACTTTTTTCTTTTTATTTCAATCATTAAAAGCTTGTGTAAACACAGTCTGGTAGTCTAATTATACACTAGGTAATTACATGTGTACATACACATTCAATCTAATCTTATCGACAGCATTATTGATTATTTTACGCACAGTTAGATATAGTCACACTTTTATTTTTAGCTTTATTTTCGTATCAATGTTTACTGGTTCAAAACACAACTGCACTAGAGGGTATTACAAAAAATGTAATTCTCTGAATAATTCAAAAGTATTTTTAAACATTTCACGATTTTGTGGAAGTGTGCAAACAAGTAAAGAAATACGAAAATGAACACAAAATAAAGAATCTGGACAAAATCCCGTGCATTATGCATAAGAAATTACGATACTCAATTATTTCAAAACAATTCCTATTTTGAATTGTTAATTAAGCAATTCAGACAATATAGTTATAATATAACGGTCTATCCGCTAAAATTTTATTTGGGTTAAAACTCAGGATCGCAACAATTAAGTCTACCGCTAAAAAAAAATCCACCAATTTGGAACAAAAACGCGAAATTTGGCTCCCGTGAAAAAACACTTATAAAACATGGTAGTCAGAGAGTAGACACTTAATAAACCGGCCCACTGTCAATACCGGCCGTGAAACGTGGTCCCAATGGTGGCCGGTTTACACAGGTTTACACAGGTTTCACTGTATACATTTATATCAATGCAAACATCATTTTTTTCAGTTTGGATTTGTAACCTGTTTATTTCTATATTTTCCTATCTTTGCCAGCCAAGGATTACGGTCCACCTACCCTACTCTTCACCATTGGTAGTGTTACCTGTATTTTCGTGGTCACATACTGACAGGTGTAACTAGATGCAGGCAATGATAGTTGCAAACAATCAGAATGTGTGTCACAAAAACAAGTTATGAAAGAAAAATGTAAATATAAAGGTACTGCCAAAAAAGCATAAAATAATTTTGGTGACACAATTTATTGCTTTCAGTTAACTATGAATATATTTTGATGTGAGGTGAAATGAATGCCTTGTTTTGATTGGCTGAAAGTAATATCAATAGAAGGGACATTCATAAATAACGATATCTGACAGATTGCAGAACGTGGTAATTACAGAATTAGTTAATGTTGCAGAGTGGAAGCGGATCATAAATCTTACCAAGTGAAGATGTGTTTTCTTGATTGTAAAAATTTGTTTTCTCTAAATTCAACAAATGAAAATTTTTCTGTCAACCAATGCAAGCGTTTTGGGATGTTTGACATAATTTGTAAGCGGACCAATCAATGGACAGGATATTAAAAGGTAGAAGAAATTGAATATGAACATTTTACAGCAATTAAAGTAATCCTGAAGTTGCATGAAGGTATGTTCAGTGGTTTCTAGGATACAGCCTACATTTTGCCAATTCTACATCACCAATCTAACAACTGGATTTTTTCACATAAGAAAACAAGGTTGAACATTCACAAAAATATTAAGTTATGTTTATAAGCAAAACTGTTTCTTACCAGTTGGTCTGTTTCTTTTGTATCAAACTTTTGATCAGTGTACCAGTTTGAATGCTGTATATATGTAAATTAGGATTTCCCTGTGATGCTTCTTGATTTACTAAAAAAGAAAAAGAAAAAATCATTACAAATATTAGGCCATAAAAATTAATGGTTTACTTCTTACAAATCATTCTATATTACCAATATACATGTACAAACATGACTATCCAATTCATTTCAATTTTAAAGATAATTTTTTTTAATAACTTCTCGTGTTGGGCTGATAATTGACTATAATCGACAGTTGATTCACTCAGGTTGAGGGTAACCAATTCTGATAAAAGGCCATTGGCCACTGGTCCCCCGACGCCAAGGTTATATCGTAAGATTAACTTTTGAAACTACTGTAAACTAGAGGGTCAGGTGAGCCTGTATCACTCATAATTCTGAAAGGGGACCATCCAAGGACCATTTTGAAGTAAAAAAAGGGGAGTAACTCTGGTAAGATTTGTCGAAAAATGATCGCTATCGCATTTGACCTAGATATTCATGAGATACACTTACATACCAAACCTAGTTTCAATCTGACTATTTGTTCCCAAGTTATCATCTGAAAACCAAATATTTAGCCATTTTGAGGTATAAAAAGGGGCACAACTCTAGTAAAAATAGTCGAAAAATTGTCATTATCGAACTTAACCTAGATATTCATAAGATACACTTACATGCCACACCTAGCTTCAATTTGACTTTTCATTCACAAGTTATCATCTGGAAACCAATTCGGGACACACAGACAAAGTATAAAAAGGGATGTAACTCTGGTAAGATTTGTCGAAAAGTGATCGCTATCGAACTTGACCTAGATATTCATGAGATACACTTACATACCAAACCTAGTTTCAATCTGACTATTTGTTCCCAAGTTATCATCTGGAAACCAAATATTTAGCAATTTTGAGGTATAAAAAGGGGCACAACTCTAGTAAAAATAGTCGAAAAATTGTCATTATCGAACTTGACCTAGATATTCATAAGATACACTTACATACCAAACCTAGCTTCAATCTGACTTTTCATTCACAAGTTATCATCTGGAAACCAAAAAGCACACGGACGGACGGACGATACCCATTTCTATAGTCCCCTTCGACGAAGCGTCGGGGGACAATAAATCGATTACTTAAAAAAAACATCTGGAAAATTTCATCTATTAATTTAGAATTCAACATAGTCTAGCACTTATTGCAGTTCGATTTATTTCTTACTTGTTATACATTTTTAAATTTCTTGTGCCAAATTACCATTTTTACTGAGCACAGCATATAAATCAAATGGTTGTTGAAAATAAATTTTGTACTGATTGGATTAGTATTTCCGATTATTTAAGGAATATTTTCAATTTTTGAACAGATCGTACGTTATAGCCTAGTTTGGGACAGTTTACGCTTAATAAACCGTGCAGCAGTTTATGAAAAGTGTAAACTGTACCAAACCATGTTATACAAGTACATGTATAATGATTAATATGTTCAAAAAAGTAAAAATATTCCCAATAATTTAAATTTTACAATAAAATTTAATGATTCCTCAATCTTAATGATGATTATTTCATGGGACTTACTATTTGAATTTATCGTTGGCGAAGGAATATGTTGGTGACCTCACAATACCAACCCAGGTTATCAAGTATAACCAATTTTTCTACAGATAGATCAGCCAATCAGATCATTGCATTATTCTCTTCAAATTAAATTATACACCAATAATCAATTCTAATTTGTTACTGAATGCCCACAACTAAATTAATGATAGTTCTTGTGTATTCTGTACATTTTAAATCAAATATTATATTGCAAATTGTATGAACTTACATTTTGATCATTACACCATTCAATTAATGACTTTATAACAAACTACAGTAGTTGCTATGCTAAAAATATAAGCTCTTACTTCATCCAAGCTGGTACTGAACAAGACTATTTCATACAATGAATGAAAAAAAATGTGCATGGTTGCATTGAGCATTTTGCAAAAAAGGTTCAACTGTCACTTTGTAATGAAAATGTGCCATACTTTTAATAAAATGTGGTGCAATTTTCAAATTAGATGCAGCCTGGAATGTGTAAACAGAAACAAACCCCTGACCCCGAGTGCAATATTAAGCACTGATGTAAAAACTATGAATATTATACTTACCTGAGTAATTTTCCCACAATAATAAATGAGTTCCTTTTGGAGAAAATTTCATGCACTGAACTTTTGCATGTGGTAAATCCCAAAGTTGTTGATAATCAGCTGTTTTTACAACTTTTACACTACAAAGAAATCAAAAGTTTGGTCTTGACTGATAAATAACACTTCTCACCAATTTCATCTTCTGGCTTCAGTTAAAGACCACACTTGTACAGTTATCATATGTAGGTAATTTTGATTATTTGTAATTCATGTCAGTGTGTGTATTCATTAAATAAGTTTGAAATGAAAGGCCCTGGCCAACTGTTTCCAGCTGTTCATTGTATATTTGTTCAATTCAGTATTTTTTATGTTTGATCATTGTTTTTAATTACAAATACAGTCCAAGGTCGACTCTTTAAAAACCAGAGGCTCCATGGAGTCTTCAATCACTTTATCATGATTGTGAGCCAACCAGTCTTTGGTCTCTCCCGAGGACTTGAACCCACTGTTTACAACACTCGATGAAAGCATGCTAACCATTATACCACTGAGGCAGTTTATATAACTGTAGATGATATTGTCAAAAAGCTATTTTTTTTTATCAACAATATATTTATCAAGTTGTGTGTGGACCGATGTTTCCACAGACTAGTTGCATTCCATTGGGAGCAAATTGTGCACCACTACAGGCTGACTTGGTTTTGTACTATTGTGCATTTATCCATTTGCTTTAAAATCCAGAGGCTCCCAGGAGCCTGTAATCGCTCACCTGGATCAAAGCTGCTTTCAATAACAACGCAACTGCACTGTGGTGCGCCATCTTGGTGGGAGAGTGTGACTGCAGGACATCATTTGGAAAAGGACCATCGAATGACTATTCCATCAAAGTTTGGTTCTAATTGAGCTACTGGTTCCAGACAAGATGGTTTTTATGTGAATTTCCCATAGGGTTCTATGTTAAACTAAGTTCAGCTGTGCAGCCATCTTGGTCAGAGGGCGGGACCACCAGACACAATTTTGGAAGAGGACCATCCAATGAATATTTTATCAAAGTTTGGTTCCAATTGAGCAACTGATTCCAGACAAGAAGATTTTTATGTGAATTTCCCATAGGGTCCTATGTTAAGCTAAGTTCGGCTCTGGGGACCATCTTGGTCGATAGATCTTGACATACTGAACATGTTTGCAGTTTAAACTTACCATCCATCTCTTATAGTTTTTGAAATATAAGACGAAAAGCATTAACATTTTTAAAATTTTATGGAAAAAAGGGCAATAACTCCAAAATGGGTAATGGGATTTACCTCAAAATTGCAGGGTAGGTAGATCTTGACATGCAGTGATTGGGATTACCACGCGCCCTGCGCCATAGTCGCATTACCCGACGAAATGTCGCATTTCCACATAAAAACTCCGCGCCATACGTGTGCATTTGTTTTCTGATGAAGTCAGACGTACAATGTACATACAGCCGAACCGTTCTGTTAAGACTGCACGCACGTAGTCCCATTGAAAAAAATTTAATCCCAATCCCTGTATCTAATTTATAATTTAGTTTTTATTTCAAAATATCTGTGAAAGTTCAACTGCAAATCACAACATCGATATCTGGTACCTTGTATACATACAATTTTATACCTTTAGATACGGAATTCAGACTTAAATAAATCGTAAACCAGTTTCAAAAACTGATATATCTGATAACCGCAAAGTACAACAACGAGCAACAACGGACTTGTAACACTTTCCCGGCGGAAAGTACCGATCAGCATGTCACTTTCCCGTGTTTTTTTTACTTTCCCCGGGAAACGGGAAATGGGAATTTTCATGCATTGCATAGTGTTTATCATGCATATCAGATGGATTTTTTTGTCCAGATCAAGGTTAAGCCAATAATTAAAAAAATAGTGTTAAGTTCAAGCTTGTATGTGCTTCATCATATTTATTCAAACAGATGGGTGCGAGTTGTCAGATAGTTTATATATCTCCTCCACCCATGTATTAAAGTTTGTTAAACGCTTTTATTCTACATTATTTTCCACACTGGATTTTGGCGCATGGTTCTGTCATTATGGCCCATTCATATGAAAAATGTCCCATTGACAAGGAAGGAAAGGGGGCCATAGTCCCATTGAAATTTTTTTAATCCCAATCACTGGACATGGTGCATATTTTTGCAGTTTAAACTTAACATCTAAAAAAATGGGTAATGGGATTTACTTCAAAATTGCAGGGTAGGTAGATCTAGACATGCTACATAATTTTGCAATTTAAACTTAACCTTTATCTCTTATAGTTTTTGAAATATAAGACGAAAAGTATTAAAATTTTAAAAATTTGATGAAAAAAAGGGCAATAACTCCAAGATGGGTAATGGGATTTACCTCAAAATTGCAGGGTAGGTACACCTAGACATGCTACATAATTTTGCAATTTAAACTTAACCTTTATCTCTTATAGTTTTTGAAATATAAGACGAAAAGTATTAAAATTTTAAAAATTTGATGAAAAAAAGGGCAATAACTCCAAGATGGGTATTGGGATTTACTTCAAAATTGCAGGGTAGGTACACCTAGACATGCTGAACATGTTTGCAGTTAAACTTAACATCTATCTCTGATAGTTTTTGAAATAAAGGGCAAAAAGTATTAAAATTTTGAAAATTTGATGAAAAAAAGGGCAATAACTGCAAACAAAAAGTATTAAAATTTTGAAAATTTGATGGAAAAAGGGCAATAACTCCAAAATGGGTAATGGGATTTACCTCAAAATTGCAGGGTATGTAGATCTTGACATGCTGCATATTTTTGCAATTTAATTTGCATAATCTGTAGAAATCGGCTGAAAGAAAAATTGCACAGAAAAACCCGTAATATATGTTAAACTACACATTGCCATGTAGCTGCAGTTGAAATTTGAGCTCATTTTAACTCATTCTTAAGCAGCAATAGACAATTGAAATTTCATCCCACCTTTTTTCTATTTTTAGCTTGGTGGCCATCTTGGTTTGAAGTCGGAAACACCGGACACAAATTTGGAAGGGGGCCATCCAAGGACCATTCCACCAAAGTTTGGTTGCAATTGGCCCAGTAGTTTCTGAGGAGAAGATTAAAATGTGAAATGTCGACGGACGGACGACGGACGAAAAGTGATGGAAATAGCTCACATGACCCTTTGGGTCAGGTGAGCTAAAAATAACATAATAAGAAAACCATTAGCATTTTTCGCTATCTTCATATATTAATACACTTTTAGTAGGACAAGAGTAAAATGGAGTTCAGATGAGAACATGACGTTTTGGTTTTACTTGTGGTAGTTTTATTCAATCTGTTATGCTGTTAAAGTACAGGTAGACATCACACTTAATTTTATCATTCTGTAACAAGTACCTTTCACCATTACACCATGCCAACAGTGATCCATCTGAGCTAAATACAACCAATTTAGTTTTTGGACTACTTTCTCTGCAAAATATAAATTTTTTAATCACAATGACTTAATATGTTGAACTAGTCACGTGACTGCTGCTAATTAATAGGACCTCTAGACTTTCGTGAATTTGGGCTATAACTTGTACCACCTAAATCTACATATTACACAAAAACCAACTGCAATTCTCATTTCATATATAAGATTTTCAAGCTTACCGGGTATTTTCTCATTGAGTCAATGAAGCAAGCAGTATATTAAATTAAGGACTAGTCTTTGGCCTTTTTCTATAAATTCAAATCTACATACTCATTACATGTCCACTGATCACCCCTACCAAGTCTGGTTCCATTTGGCTCCGCAGTTCATGAGGAGAAATCATAATGATAAAATATGAACAAAATGGACAAATGATGCACTTGCCCTTTGGGAGGTGAGTTAAGACCATGCCCAATAAAATGAAGATTTTAATACTTTCAAGATAACATGGATAAATACAGCAGTCCTAAATCTGAAGACATATTGAGTTACAAGTATGATCTGAACACATAAATAACAACAATATGAAACATAATTTCCCTGCCTGTAACGTGTTATTGTGCATTCAAATAGCTAGAGGCTTACCTCAGCTCACTCACCTGGTTATTTATGCATGTTTGTGCTCAAACAAGTTTAAGATTGTTGAGAATTTTTTTTATTTTAAACAATATGCTGTGTGAAGTCAGCCAACTTGGAATTCAGATCCATACAAAAAATGAAAATGACAATCCAATGACTATTTATTGACCGTTTCAATTCAATCTATTTCTAGTATCTGAGAAAAATATTTTTTTCATTTTCATATATAGAGTCCTATGTTAAGACGATGCCTAGCTGTTGCAGCCATCAATGATTTCTGATAAAATAAACACAAATATATTCTGTAAAGGACCATCCAAGGAACATTCCAGTAAAGTTTGATGTCAAATGGCATAGTGGTTTCAGATAAGAATAATTCTAAAACATTTCCCCATAGAGTACTATGTTAACTTTGTCCTGTGGTGGCGTCATTGTTGGATTTCCGATCAAATTAAATAATTTTATCAGAACATCCAATAATTATCCATTCACCATTTGGCTTCAATCAAATTTCTGGTTTCAGAGAATTTTTTCTCCCATAAAACATTCCTGCAATGGCAGCTATCTTGGATGTTTGAATGACAAAAAAACAATATAAATTTATTAGAGGGCCATATAAGGAACATTCAAACTAAAGAATAATGCCATTATATATGTGGTTTCTGAGAAGAATTTTTTTGAAATTCGCCTTAATCAGAAAGCATAATTGGCCCTAGCAGCCATGTAAGATGTTGAGGGCTACCCAAGTAATATTTCTACCAAGTTTGACTCTAATTTGGACCAGAGGTTTTTGAAAAATAGATTTAAATGTTAAAAGTTTACAGATAAGAATGACAATAGCTGACATGACCCTGTGGGACACATGAGCTAAAAACGTAATTCAATTTGTTGTTGTTAACTTAAGATATTACCCTGGAAAATTAGGACGAGAACCTAAATGTGGTGGTCCATTCACCATCCATATACCATCACTGCCACGAACTGAAAGAGAAAATAAAACAATGTACAAAAAAATAATTTATGGCTGTCTTTATCAAATGCTATGAAATATTTTTTAATCAAAATCAAATGTATAGATTTTAAAATACAGATTTTAAAACGTAGTTTTGTGGGATTTTGTGGGATGAATTTGCTTTTATACTAAAATTATAGTGAAATTTGGCATTGAATGTTTTACGTCATTTAGTTCTGTGGCATGTTTTAAATATAATTCAGAATTTTTTGGAGTCAAATATAAGGCAGAACAAATATATCTTTACAAAATAATCAATTACAACAATTGTATAAGTAGCATATTATAAAGTATAATTTATTTAGAATTGCTAATGAATAGAAATTAAGTATCTTTAAAAAAAAAACAATTGATTCCAATGTTTTTATCTATTTTAATATATTGGTCTACATTCAAAATTTCTAAGGATTTTAATAGTCCTAAAGTTTAAAAGATCAATCTTTGATCCAAATGTAGTAAAGATTTACAAGAAGGGCAGTTTTATAGGTAAAGGAAACCATAATACCCAGAGAAAACCACTGACCTGTCGCAAGTCACTGACAATCTTTATCATATAAATGTTGTATTGAGTACTACTCGCTATGAACGGGGTTTGAACTCACAACTTCAGTGGTGATAGGCACTGATTGCACAAGTAGTTGTAAATCCAACTATCATATGATCATGACTACGATGGTCCCCGGTAATATCTAAAACAACATCATTTTCAACATAACTTGCATAATATATAATATGAAATTTTGAAAAATTGTTGAAGTAATGCCACTGACTGATAAAAGGATAATAACTCAAATTGAATTTGAGCATTGCATTGCATTGTGTTAAGAATAATAATAATATTGTTTCATAATTCCTAAACAATTTGGTTAAGGTTAATATGGTTAATTCAAGTTATTGTGGTCCAAAATAGAACTTTATCTGCATTTTATGGACCCTGACATGCATATATTTCAAATGTTTTGATTAAGCAAGGGAATTTTGATTACTGAACAGAAACCTGAGAAGTTAGTATCGCTTGGCAAGACAAGGGGCATAACTCTTGAATGGACGTGTTAATGTCAAAAATTTAAACCCTAACCTTGTCATGTGTATAAATTTCAAATGATTAGCTTAAAAGGAACACACGTTATATGGGACGAAGTCCCAACTATGGTAGAAATAACAATATTTTCCATATCACTAATGGCTTAAATTTCTTGCACCGGAAATGATACACCGGAAGTCAATACATGGTTAAATCTGTGCAGAAAATCGGAGGCGGATATTTCGTAACCTGGTCGTTTCGTACCTAGATCGGGACTTATAAAACGACGGAAGATTTGGGTCTGGGTCCCCCTATTTGCCCCCTCTTTTAAGAAAATCTGGATCCGCCCTCGGTCTACTTTGCCAAAAAATTATAGTTCCATATATCCGAGTTAATATTGTTTAAAAAAAATATTGGACTTCGTCCCAAGTTAGGTAACATTTATTATCATTATGGGACACAGTCCCAACTATGGTAGAAATAACAATTTTTACCCATATCACTAATGGCTTAAATTTCATGCACCGGAAATGATACACCGGAAACCAAAACATGGTTAAATCTGCAGACAATCGGATGCGCAATAATCTGGAACGATTTACAGATTCCATGTCAACTCATATCTTTTCCAACTCGTACCCAATTTCTGGTTATGAATGTTAAAAAATTATTGGACTTCGTCCCAAGTTAGGTAACACCTATTATCATATTAGAATAGAAACCCAAGATATTCAGTGGCGGATCCAGAGGGGGGCAGAGGGGACGTTCGCCCTCCCCCCCCCCCCCCTAAAAAAAAAAAGAGAGGGAGAGAGGGGGTTCTTCCGTCCCTCTATTCAGCATATCAGCATTCATTCATTCGCCTGTTAAATGTAGTAAATCATTATCTATTTTTACCCGTTGCATTGCCCTTTTAGTTTATCTAATTACTTTTGAACTTTTGAGGCAGTCGACGATTAATCAGAAAATCATCTTGAAGTCATTTTTGACTGACGTTCATAAATTATGATGTTATGATTTAATGCGGATTCATTAAATTCCTTTCCTGGCACAGGTATTGAGTTTAATTCTGAGCAGTATAGACAACATTGGAACGGAGACGGTAGAAGGCATATTGGAATAGTTTAAAGAGGATTTACCATCACCTGCAACTTTCACACAGGAATTCCAATTATGGAAAGTTTTATGGCAACGTCAAACAGACAAACCTATTGACATATCGTCGACTCTATCGGACTCGAGATGTTGTTCTTTGATGATTCAAAATATCACAAAAATACCCGTGATTGGGATTACCACGGGCCCCGCGCCATAGTCGCATTACCCGACGAAATGGCACATTTCCACATAAAAACTCCGCATCATATGCACACATTCGTTTTCTGATGAAGTCAGACGTACATACAGCCGAACCGTTCTGTCAAGACTGCACGGACATAGTCCCATTGAAATTTTTTTAATCCCAATCACCGTATCTAATTTATAATTTAGTTTTTATTTCAAAATGATCTGTGAAAGTTCAACTGCAAATCAACATCGATATCTGGTACCGTGTGTACATACAATTTTATACCTTTACATACGGAATTCAGGCTTAAATAAATTGTAAACCAGTTTCAAAAACTGATATATCTGATAACTGTAAAGTACAACAACGAGCAACAACGGACTTATAACACTTTCCCGGTGGGAAGCAGGGCTCACGTTGGAGGGTGATTCGGGCGAAGAAGTTGCCTTGTGAAGGTCGACTTCGCTTTCTCGTTGGTCAAAAGAGAAGTTCAAGTCGCCTTGTAATTTTGAAGAGTCGCCCTATGTCGCCGGCCTCGTATTTTCTCCACTGGCGCTTGTCAATTATTGAAATCTATCGTATCCGTTATTAAGTATTTTGAAAGTGACTTTCTGGGAAAGTAATCCATTACGGTTTATAGAAACTTTAATTTCGTTCATTAGATCTTTTGTTTATTGTTTATATATGCCCGGTTTAAAAGAAAACTATTTGTATTTTTTTTTTCGTAAACAAACAACAATGGCGCCATTTTGGTAAGGGGACGCAATGCGGTACTGTGCTACCGGAAATAATGACCAAATTTTTGTCCGCAGCTAATTTCAACAAAACAAATTTTTTATTTATTTTTTTTCATTTCTGTGACATAAAATCATAGTTCTCATATCAAATATGTTCATATTATATGCGAAGATTGCAATTCAAATATGATTATCGCTGAAATGCACATAGACGCTTCAGATTTTAATCCATCCACATTGGTATTTTATACTCGACACCGGGTTAATATATATTACGATCTATCGAACAGACATGTGTAAACGTTAATCCGTATATCCAATTAAAAAATAAACTTGGAACTACAGTAGCTTTCCTCCGTTGTTGCAATCTGATTTGAGGTCTGGCAAATAATAATTACAGCCTTTACTTTCTTCAGTTTTTGACTGACAGTCAGTGGCAACCCATTTACGTTTGTGCTATATTTTCATTCCCAAGCTAAATATAGTTGAACCATTGAGCAAATTGAAAGAAATATCGTTCCTCTGCTGAAGATCACACAGATATGAACATGAGTTATTACAATTTGTGTGGTCACAATACAGTAATATTTCAAAAGGGGAAAAAGGGGGGGGGGTTACATATAAAAATCACTGGTATGCAAGGCTCCAATAGTCAAGGTAGCCAGAAATAAAAATGTGACATTGAATAGATGTCCTTATGTCCTAAATTTGGGCGGGGTAATGTCAGAGGGGTCGCGAAACAATGGTTTGATTAATCGCAATTAACTTCTCCCAGAAGTCTCCCCACTTCTCTCTGTTGTCTCCCACTTCTCCCTGTGAGCTCCCTGAAAGAGAAGTCACTTCTCTTTCCAATTTGAAAGTAGTGGGAGCCCTGGGGAAGTATCGGATACCGATCAGCATGTCACTTTCCCGTTGTTTTTTTTTACTTTCCCCGGGAAACGTGAAATGGGAATTTTCATGCATTGCACAGCGTTTATCATGCATATCAGATGGATTTTTTGTCCAGATCAAGGTTTAAGCCAAGAATTAAAAAAAAGAGTTAAGTTCAAGCTCATATGTCCTTCATCCTATTTATTCAAACAGAAGGGTGTGAGTTGTCAGATAGTTTATACATTTTTGTATATCTCCTCCACCCATGTATTAAAGTTTGTTAAATGTTTTTATTCTACATTATTTTTCACACTGGATTTTGGCACATAGTTCTGTCATTATGGCCCATTCATATCAAAAATGTCCCATTGACAAGGAAGGGAAGGGGGCCATAGTCCCATTGAATTTTTTTTAATCCCAATAACTGAAATACTGTACCTGCTTATGCTAACGTCTGTTACATCTAGCAGTGTAGAAAGGGTCAATTCGTCTCTCAAATTTATTAAGAACCCGATGCGAAGTACATTTTGTACCAAGCATGAAGACAGATTGAATGCTCTACTTCTGTTGTATGTACATAGAGACATAGCTATCGACTACAACGCCGCACTTGACACATTTGTTCGCCGAAATCCTCGAAAATGCTTGTGTATATAGACACTAGACAGTCACTCTGTATAGGACAAAAGCCAAATTCTTGAAGACTTAGTGGGCTTGTTCAATTTTTAGTGACATAAATTGTAAAGAGTCGATGTGGGATCAGATTCAATTATTCTGTTTTGATAAATTTATTATTGTGACATCCATTTTTTTTATAACGCATAAAAACCATCTAGTGATTATTTTTGGTATCATATATGACAATAGCAGTTAAATTCAATTTTCGTAAAACGATGAGACAAATAATTGGGTATTCTAACAGAAAACAAAGTGATATTATAATCCCTTAGTAGGGACGATACATGATTTTTTCAAAATAAGTAAAACCTAAAAAAATTATATGCATTTGAAAGCCTTTATCAAGACATTTTCAAATCTGCAATAAAACGTCGAATATCATGATTATTGACAGAGAAATCTAAATTTTAAGTTTTGGACATTTTCGGATTTCAATAAAATTTTGATCCAACTTTGTCCAAGCAGAAATAAAATAAAATACAATATTATCTACATGAAATATATATTTTTTTTAATTCCAAATTTCAAATTTATACATATGAAATGTGAAAAAAGTGTCTTACCCCAGAGATCTGTCCAAATATGGGATATAACATGTGTTTTAATCATACGAAAAGGGGGGTGTGTGCATGTAAATTAGGGCCATCATGCAAAATACAATTGTGTATTGGGCAGGTAACATGCAGATTAAAAAAGTCTTTAATACTGAGGAAAGTGGACTCTATAACTGTATGATTTTACAAATTTAATTTGTATGTATAAGACTGTCTTGTTATTCTTTTAATTTGTACTTAAAGTTAATTAATGACTGTCCTTTGTCTGCTTTGTATATATGTTTTTGTATAAATGTATGCCATCAATCCCTTGGGGTAAAATTGTGCATTTCAAATAAATAAATCAAAAATATATCAATTCAATGAGTCTTGCTTAGGAGTTTTATGGATACATATGGGAGTATTCGAGTATTATTTAATCTGAGTATCCTACATCTCCCTTTTTTCCATTTAGAAAAAAAGGGGGGGGGTGTAGGGTCAGAGGATACTAGGACTAAAAGTATTATTGGGATATGGAATATTTGAACTCTATTGTTGTATGGGAAATTTTAATCTTTGGCAGTTTGGGATACCAGATACCTTCAATATAATTTTCATGGCTATTGATGTGAATATGCCATTGCCGAATGGCCGATATCGGGTCCCTCTAAACAGGACTCAATAAACACATTTGATTGTGAAAACAATTATATATTTGAAAGTAAATTAATCCTTAAACTTGACTCTTGAGAAAAAATAGAGTTCGTAGTGACATGGACGTCATGCCACACATGGTGCATGGGAGTTTCATGTGATGTTGCCCGCCCCCCTCTTTTTTTCCTATCTTTTACCGACTACAGCATTTAAATTGCTACTATATTTTTATTTCCCTTCAATTATAAATGGGTAATCACCTAATCAATGAAACACTTCAAACAGTAACTCAATAAACTGGATAAATTGAAAATTCTGATGTTGACAACTTTTCAAAGGATTGAAGAGTTCAACAAAGGGCAACAACTCTTATATGAAAAAAGGGTG
>MJUT01055002.1:440874-453170 GCA_002080005.1 Gigantidas platifrons
TTAACATAGGACCCTATGGGAAATTCACATAAAAACCATCTTGTCTGGAACCAGTAGCTCAATTAGAACCAAACTTTGATGGAATAGTCATTCGATGGTCCTTTTCCAAAATGATGTCCTGCAGTCACACTCTCCCACCAAGATGGCGCACCACAGTGCAGTTGCGTTGTTATTGAAAGCAGCTTTGATCCAGGTGAGCGATTACAGGCTCCTGGGAGCCTCTGGTTTTATCAAATTTTCAAAATTGTAATACTTTTCATCCTTTATTTCAAAAACTATAAGAGGTAGCTGTTAAGTTTTACTGCAAACATGTTCAGCATGTCAATATCTACCTACCCTGTAATTTTGAAGTAAATCCCATTACCCATTTTGGAGTTGTTGCCCTTTTTTCATCAAATTTTCAAACTTTTAATACTTTTCGTCCTTTATTTCAAAAACGATAAGAGATAGATGTCAAGTTTAAACTGCAAAAATATGCAGCATGTCAAGATCTACCTACTCTGCAATTTTGAAGTAAATCCCATTACCCATTTTAGAGTTACTGCCCTTTTTTCATTAAATGTTCAAAATTTTAATACTTTTCGTTTGGAATTATTGCCCTTTTTTCATCAAATTTTCAAAATTTTAATACTTTTCACGGAAATTCACATAAAAATCTTCTCAGAAACCACTGGGCCAATTGCAACCAAACTTTGGTGGAATGGTCCTTGGATGCCCCCTTCCAAAATTGTGTCCGATGATTCCGACTTCCGACCAAGATGGCCGCCAAGCTAAAAATAGGAAAAAAGGGGGGATGAAATTGAACAAAAAATCTTCTCCTCTGAAACTACTGAGCCAATCTCAACCAAACTTTACTGAAATGATCCTTGGGTGGTCCACTTCCAAAATTGTGTCCGACATTTCAGACCTCTGACCAAGATTGTCGCCACAGCCGAACTTAATTTAACATAGGACCCTAAGGGAAATTCCCATGCAAATCTTCTTGTCTGAAATCATTAGCTCAATTGGAACCAAACTTTGATAAAATAGTCATTGGATGGTTCTCTTCCAAAAATGTGTCTGGCGGTTCGGCCCTTCGACCAAGATGCCCCCACAGCCGAACTTAGCTTAACATAGGGTACCCTATGGGAAATTCACATAAAAATCTTCTTGTGTGGAACCAGTTGCTCAATTGGAACCAAACTTTGATAAAATATTCATTGGATGGTCCTCTTCCAAAATTGTGTCTGGTGGTCCCGCCCTCTGACAAAGATGTCTGCACAGCTGAACTTAGTTTAACATAGGACCCTATGGGAAATTCACATAAAAACCATCTTGTCTGGAATCAGTAGCTTAATTAGAACCAAACTTTGATGGAATAGTCATTCGATGGTCCTTTTCCAAAATTGTGTCCGGCAGTCACGCTCTCCCACCAAGATGGCCACCACAGTGCAGTTGCGTTGTTATTGAAAGCAGCTTTGATCCATGTGAGCGATTACAGGCTCCTGGGAGCCTCTGGTTGTAATCTACAAAGCTGTGCGCGAACCCACGCCGTATTGGTGATAGGCTTGTATGAGTTGTTAAATCCAACGACCTAACTCATTGAGCCACCCGGGCCCCTGTTGGTTAAAGACCATTACTCTATTCATATATCATCTTATGAATAAGGGTAATAACAAAATTACCGAACACAGAACAATCTTCCAAAGGGAAAGTCAAAACTCATAAATCAATAAACAGACAAAATCAGTCAACAACCGGGAAACTGGGAAACCGCAATGGCCCTGACTTGGTACAGGCATTTCTAAAGAAATGGTGGATTGAATAAGATTTTACGGCGGCAAAGAGAAAGTTTAAATAGTGATGGCTAACAATTCCACCAATATCAACAAAAAGAACAACTATCTCTCATCTCAAATATGACAGTGAATACAACAACAAAAAAGATCTGACAATATGCAATGAAAATACATTCATGGATTGAGACGGACAAATTGATCAAGGGCATATAGGAATAAACACAGACAAATTGATCAAGGGCATATAGGAATAAACACAGACAAATTGATCAAGGGCATATAGGAATAAACCCAGACAAATTGATCAAGGGCATATAGGAATAAACACAGACAAATTTCCCTGTCGGAGTTAGACAATAAATTGTTGGTGGTTTAGAATTTCAATAGATTTTCGGCCAGTCCAGAAATCACTGAAAGTATGCTATATGTAAAATGGAGACAATAAGGCAATGGGGAATGTGTGTGAAAAAAAAGGCCTATGTGAATAAATAGGATGTAGAATGAAGGATTTATGAATTATGTGTTTTGATGAAAAAAAACATTCAGTGCATCAGTTTGTTTTTAAATAATGTGGCAAATCTAATCAAGCAGACTATATGTGTATGTTACAAAGCTAATGTGTTAATGTCAGCCTGATTTAGACCTAGTGGGGCCCCTGGGCCAATATGTTTGGGTGTGGGGGGGGGGGGGNTCCTACGAAGTATATAATTTTTAACTGTTTAGTTGTTTATTAAAGTCAATAAAAATACAAATTATTTATTTGATTGCTGTAAATATATTTTTTAATTTTTAACTTCAAGCTTTAGGCTTCTCTGAGTTAAAGGGAGCCCCTGTGCCATAGCCATACATATGGTATATCAGGTCCTGATTAATGTGATAACCCCTAAAGAAATTAAAGAGATGCATTTAAGTTAATTTTACAAGCAACCAATGCACAAACCTTCTGTGATTGAGCCATCTTAACAGGATGCCTAGTTCATAGACTTTCTGTAATCAAACCAACTTTATAGTTAAATGAAACCACTTTATAGCTTAGGAATCCACTTTTTTTTTCTTTTCTTTTTTCTTTTTTAAGATAATTGAGTCATATGGCAGGGCACATTGTGTTCCGTGATGAGTCGACATTACAGCCAACAAAGTCAAATGAATCAAAACTTCAGAGTTCAATGTGTTGACCTCCTTGATTGCCCATTCGCCCCGCCCCTCCCCCGACGTTCATTTCTACATGAATAGTGCACAAAGCTTTCTGTTATTTAGTCTAATTTGCGGGCAGTGGAGACAAACTTACTGGTAATGGATTCAACTTGTACGTAATTGAGTCAACAATGTCAGTGATCAGCGCATAGGGGTTTCTATGATTGAATCAACTTTACAAGTAATTGAGTCAACTTTACATGTGACCATGGTATATGGCTTCCTTTGATTGAAGTTAACAATACTGGTAACAGAGTCAACCTTACAACTTCCCTTGGTACAACCGCATCGGTGGTGTAATGGTTGGCGTGCTTGCCTCGATAGTGTCAAACTAAAGACTATAAAATTGGTACTAGTATTTGTTGCTTCTCCGCTAAGCACGCAGCATTAAGGTGAAAGAGCGAAGACTGGTTTGCTCGGAATCAGAATAATGTGTCCGAGTGGAGCGACATGTCTTCCCGCGGACTGTAGTTTCAGTGAGCTAGCACTATAAAAATCCAACTCAGCGTGTTGGTCTAGAACAAAGCGGACCTCATAATCATTTCATTGAAAATTTACTTGTTCTCGCCATGATGTTGCTGATAAATTGCTGAATTAGTGTTAAACAACACCCACTCACTTGATAGAGGGTTGCTGCTAACAAGGAAGCTACTGAACCAAGGGTTTCTATTGGTTAAGTTAAAGTCATCACTTCCAAAGTATTACGGTCGCCTCCATGACTTGATTAACCAGTACGGAGTATATGTGTAACAAATGACCACGGCTATGTTCTACTTGTAAACACTTCCCGATCCTTTCCTCATTCATGACTTGTCACCGAGGTTTGTAAATAGAGTAAGACGACGGATGTCACTAGTGGAGCATGGCTGCACCCCGGTTTTTAGTGGGATTCGTGTTGCTCGATCTTTAGTTTTCTGTGTAGTGTTTTGTATATCGTTGTTTGTCCTTTTGGCCATTGAATCACTTCGATGGTGTAATGGTTAGCGTGCTCGTCTTGAGTGCGGTAGATGATAGATCGTCGGTTCGAGCCCCGGTCGGGTCAAACCAAAGACTAAAAATTGGTATTTGTTGCTTCTCCGCGAAGCACGCAGCATTAAGGAGAAAGAGCAAAGACTGATTGGCTCGGAATCAGAATAATGTGTCCGAGTGGAGGGACATGTCTACCCGCGCACTGTTGTGTCAGTGAGCTAGCACTATAAAAATCCAACTCAGCGTGTTGGTCTAGAACAAAGCGGACCTCATCATCATCTCATTGAAAATTAACTTGTTCTCGCCATAATATAGCTGAAACATTGCTGAATTGGCGTTAAGCAACAATCACTAACTTGATTAACCGGTGCGGAATATCTGTGTCACAAATGACCACGGATATGTGCCACTTGTCGTAAGCACTTCCAGATCCTTTCTTCATTCATGACTTATCACCGGGTTTGTAACTGGAGCAACACGACAGGTGTCACTAGTGGAGCAGGAACTGCTTACCCTTCCGGTACACCTGGCTTCCATCCCGGTTTTTAGTGGGTTTCATGTTGCTCGATCTTTAGTTTATTGTGTAGTGTTTTGTAGATCGTTGTTTGTCCTTTAACTTTTCGCCATTTCGCTCTCTGTCCTTCGATTTATGGATTATAATTATCCTTTTGGTATCTCTAAACTCTTCTTGAGTCAACCTGACAGATAGTGGAATCATATTTACAGGTAACATATTCAAATTTACTGGTAATTGAATCAAATTTTGCAGGTGACATGTAATCAATGCAAAAGCAATTCTGTGATTGAGCCAGCTTGACAAGAAATGGAGTTAGTTACTAGTAAGTCCCACTAGTAATGGAGTGAAATTTCCAGATACTTAAGTCTGTTGAACATGTGACCAATGCAATGTTTACAAGTAATTAATTATAATAGAAGACAGAAAATTCCATGTAGGATAAGCAACTTGGAACAAAAATATACTGAAAAAATTAATATGTAGTAATAAAAAGTTGTCAATCATCCTACTATTACAAAACAAAAAACTAAATAACACTTTGAACATGATACGGAAAATAAAAGTAAAAATGATTGGAGCATTCGTAGATAGTAAAACAACATATCTGTGACATGACAGCTTTTTATACAAGCTTTAAAATTGGATTACAACATCCGCTTCTTTTGAGGATAAATCTGCCTGAGGGCATTTTCAGTTTCATTTTAACAGATAAATACGTTGATTTGTTTTTTTTTCTCTATCTCAAATTTTTGAATTATGTATTTCGGAAACATAAGCAGGATATTTCTCAGCCTTGTATTGGTAAGTATACGCATTTTTTAACATAAAATTTGTAGATTGCATTGTCTTATTATTTTATTAAAAAAAGTATTCCAAATTCTGTTCAATGTTATTCAGTTTAATTCGATCTGTAAATTCTGATGAGGACGAAAATGCTATACCGATTGGACGATTTTTTTTAACTTTTAACTGGCAATTAAACCACAAAATTAAAATGGTCAAAATTTTATTCCAGTATTTCCATTTTCTAAATATAATTTATAATCATTAATTTCAGATTTTGAAATATTTTACTTCACACAACCTTTTATATATTCTTTTAAGATGACATGGGTACTGGTTCGATATATTGTAAATACACAAAAATGTATACGAAAATGAGTTGACAGTCCATCATCCTAATAAATCAAAATATCTAAGAACCGCATCAGTGGTGTAATGGTTAGCGTCCTTGCATCGAGTGCGTCTTTCATAAATCTATATTGATTGCAGGGGCGGATCCAGGAGGGGGCGCACCCGGCACACGCCCTCCTAAAATTGGAAAAAAATATGATTTTTTGGCGTAAAATTGTGATTTTTCACACGAAATACCCCAAAAAAGTGCGCCCCCCCCCTAACGTGAAATCCTGGATCCGCCCCTGGATTGGCTTGTGTGTACATATATACAAAATGTATATAACATGTTTGATTTTATTATTTGTTATTTTATGTATGTATGCATAAGATGAGACGTTAATAAAATATTGAATGAATGGGTTCGAGTCCCGATCCGGTCAAACCAAAGACTAAACAATTGGTAATAGTATTTGTTGCTAAGCACACAGAATTAAGAAGAAAGAGCAAGAATCAGAATAAAGTGTCCGAATGATGCGACATGTCTATCCACGGACAGATGTGAACTATAAAAATCCAACTAAGTGTACTGATCTAGTACAAAGCAGCAATCATCATCATCATCTCCTTGAAAGTTAACATGTTCTCTGCATGATATAGCTGAACAATTGCTGAGTTGGTGTTAAACAACAATCACTCACTCACTCTATGAAAATAACATTATTATGACAATTGATTCCATCTAAAATACCGTACACAATATTATATCATATTCTTCAAGCAAAATTCCATCACAAATATAATACAAAATTTGTCATCTAAAGGAATACCGAGAAATCTAAGTATTATCTCCTATAAATGCATAGATATACATACCCCCCCCCCCCCNNNAAACAAATAAAATAAATGTTGAAATATGGTTTGGGAAACGTTATAAACTTATGAATCGAATTTCGTTTTCCAGGAATGTATTCAATACCTGTGTTTTTTTAAATACACGAATATCGGTAATACAATATTTTAACAAACAGAATAGTAATATCTAACAAACAGATTTTTTTTTTATTCATTTTAATAAACGAGTCGTAGTTAAACACTAATAACAGACATTATTTACACGGAGATAATAAAGATTTGGTAATGTATTCTTAAAAAAAGAAAACAACTGTCAAAACGCATTTAAAATACCATCCCTGTCTCGAAATTATGAACCGAAAACAATTAAAAAAATAATTTAAAATTCTAATTAGATTATAATGATTAACGCTAGAATAATATCACATAATATGTGAAGTCAACATTACCGTAAAACACGCCGAATTTGATGTCCCTCTGACAACCACCTCAGTATTGTAACGCCTGTTCGCATGGAGAGCGACAAAAAAAAGTGGGTCCGAAAGACTCGGGAAGCAAATTTCCCACGACGCGATGTTAGATGATCACGTGGACGGGGTTCAAATCCAGAAGTTTATAATCATAATATATTTCAACCAATATAACAAGTTACAAATAATCCACTCAGAAACAACTCGCTGAATGAAATATAAAAAAAGGAATTGTTAGAAAATATCAAAATAAAACTAGAAGACAAATGTTTGGCGTTTGGATATACATATATATCTGAATTTAGCTGATTATGGATGTTTAAGATCGAAGAGGAGGTCGTAAATAAAATTCCGACAGGTACCAAATTCTATGTCGTAAATAAAATTCCGACAGGTACCAAATTCTATGTCGTAAATAAAATTCCGACAGTTACCAAATTCTATGTCGTAAATAAAATTCCGACAGGTACCAAATTCTATGTCGTAAATAAAATTTCGACAGGTACCAAATTCTGTGTTGTAAATAAAATTCCGACAGGTACCAAATTCTATGTCATTTAATTTCAGGTTTTCCTGGGTTTGGATAGTATTGATGGTCAGTTCACTAATAGATATGTCTTGTTCCAACAAAGATTCCAGTGTCAGGTACGTTGTGTGGAGTATAATATTTCTATCTGCACACTTCTAATGATCATAAGAAAAGTTTGAAGATGCAAAAAAGATCAGAGAAGGACAGACAATAAATAACTCTCAATTTTTATATCCATTCTACCTTAGTACTATTGAGATATAAATCACGAAATGGACAAAGTATTCATTTGTTTTGTTTTATTTTGTGTGTGAAATTTTCCATTTTTACACATAGTATATACGAACCATTACATAAACATAACAACATATGACATAAACAATTTTCCATAATATTTCTACTAGGATAGAATATGAGTAGTGTCAAGTTTAGAGTTCTATGTTACTAAATGTGATATCAGGTCAACAAGGTTCATGAGATAATGTAAACACATCTTTTAAAAAAAACTATCCCATAAAGTTTGCCATTTTTGTTGATACACTGCATCTTAGTTTTACAAAATGGAATGACAACCTGAAAATTGTGACACTTTTATTTCTTTACATGTGTAAATCTGTATTATGTTTGATCTATTAATAGTGGAATTATTGACCATCACTGTTTAGACATCCATTTCATAATAACACATGGGATATGTCTAGTTTGATGGGTTTGTTATTCATAACCTCATAAGTGTAGCATGCTCTGAAATATTTCTGAACGTTTTATTGTTCAAACTATTTAGTATTTCAAATTGAGGATTTAGTTATACATTGTATTGTGAAACTAAGGATTATCTCCCATATTACGAATACGAAAACGAATAAACATATCTCACCAAACATTGTTCAACACGAAAAAGACCACGATTTATATGCATATAAGATAACCTTAGCTGATGTAGGTTGTTGGTTTGACTTTTTCAGCATGCTCTTCACTATTTCAATAAATATGTAGATATACCAGCTGAAACATTTGTAAAACTTGCAATATATCATTTGTTAAAAAAAAAGAATGTAGTTTGAACCCATAAAACTGGTTTAACCCTGCCACTGCTGATTAAAGTGCATGTACCAAGCCAAAAAGATGGCGGTTATCTGTATAGCCGTTAAGATTTATCGATTGGAGTTTTGTTTTTCATAGTATTGGTCATATTGAAAAAAAAAACTGTTGGAAGATAAGAGGCGTCGTAATGCTAAACAATTATAATTGTGTTCAAATTTTGAAAATAGACATGGATTGGATACTCAAAAACATTACTAATAACGAACTGGACACATTATGAGGAATTGGAGGTGGAGTGGGAGTTAGAGGCATCCCAAATACGTCCCTTCTCATCCTTTTACTAGCCACAGGGACTTGCTCCCGGTCAATAAAAAGATCGACTATCCACATATACACACTAGACAAGGGAGATACAAATGTCGTCGGTAGCCACGCTTCAACTCATTTTATTTCCATTAATGCCATTCATCTCACCGCTAGTCCTCCTTAATTCGTTTGACAAGATGTTTATCCAAGAATTACAACAGCAGTTACCTTGATTAAACCCTACTTGACTTAAAAAAAATAGCTTCGTTCATTCCAAATCATCTTTTACTACATCCGCCTGGTACCAAAACGAAAAAATGATGACCTTACACTTACGTTCGGGCTTATTCGGGGTTTTTCTTTCATGCACGATAACTCCACACCATTCACATTCAAAATCCCGCTTTAAGTTTCGCCAACTGGAGTACCAGGCGGATGCAGTAAAAGATGATTTGGAGTGAACGAAGCTATTTTTTGAAGTCAAGTAGGGTTTAATCAAGGTAACTGCTGTTGTAATTCTTAGATAAAAATTTTGTTAAACGAATTAAGGAGGACTAGCGGTGAGATGAAGGGTATTAATGGAAATAAAATGAGTTGAAGCGTGGTTACCGACGACATTTGTATCTCCTTGTCTAGTGTACATGTATATATGTGGATAGTCGATCTTTTTATTGACCGGGAGCAAGTCCCTGTGAACTAGCTAACAGTTGTGGATATTTAGATTGATGGAATGAGTAGATCCAAATGCTTGTGTTCAAATTTGATTTCAAAAGGTCCATAATAATAATATTATCAGATTTTATAAGATAAACATGTTTCTTGGGAAGTAAATACATTAAGTTTACATTTGCTGACGAACAGATTAATAGATTAAGCATAGATGTATCTGTATATGTCATATTCACTGTGTAGCATCACCACCGGATATAGGTACCCTCGAAGCGGGTGGAAAAACAAACGTGAAGTCAGGTAAGGTCAAATTCTTCTTATTTTCATTATATTCTACGTTTTGCTGACAAGTAAAGTTTTGTGATATTGATTCCTAATAATGTAGCTACTATTTAAGGCTGATTATGATCCATAATTGGCTTTCTCTCTCTTCAAATCGTCAGAATCGGACCGGGTGGTACCTGTTCCAAGAAGCATGTGACGAGTTCAATGTTGTAAAAACATATTTATCCTTCAACTATTCATTTGACGTTTTTGTAGAACAAAGTTTTATCATATTTAAGCTTGAACAACACTGTATTTCGAAATAAACTATTGTTTTCACAGAGAAATTCATGTAAATCAAGCGGATAAATTGTACGGCGAATAGTTGTTTAGCGATGTCGCTTTATTTACATGAATTTCTCTGTGAAAACAATAGTTGATTTCGAAATACAGCGTTGTTCAAGCTTAAATATGATAAAACTTTGTTCTACAAAAAAGTCAAATGAATAGTTGAAGGATAAACGTGTTTTTTACAACTTTGAACTCGTCTCATGCTTCTTTGAACAGGTACCACCCGGTCCGATTCTGACGATTTGAAGAGATAGAAAGCCAATTATGGATCATAACCAGCCTTAAATAGTAGCTACATTATTAGGAATCAATATCACAAAACTTTACTTGTCAGAAAAGCGTAGTATATAATGAAAATAAGAAAAAAATTGACCTTACCTGACTTCACGAGGTACCTATATCCGGTGGTGATGCTACACAGTGATATTGAGAGTTTGAAAATATTTAGCTGCGGAACCGTAGCCCTTATGGTCCTTGGCCAGTTTTCTGATATTTGCGGACCAAGGACCATGAGGGTTACGGTTCCGCAGATAGAAAATACTATACATCAGGGCCCGTATTCATAAAACTTCTTAACTTAATTATAAGTGTTCCTTAGACTAAGATTTTCCTAAGGATTTCCTTAGTTAAGAAAGATACTTAAGTGGTATTCATAAAATATCTTAAGTGATTCTTAACTAAGGAATACTTAAGTATTTGAAACTACGGAACTTCTCGTATTTTACCATTAAGTAAATGTAAATATATGAATGAAAAGGGGGCACACAGTTCTTAAGCTATTATTGTACATTGATGATTGATTTCATTGTCAATAAATATTTTGTATTGTATTTCAATTCCCGCTTACACTATTTTCACGTGCATTGCTTGACCAATTCAATACATACATACATATATAAATAAAACTTAAGTCGTATCAAAATCTTTAACTATTAAACATGTCTAAGAGAAAGCAAAACTGGACCGATCGAGAGAAGATGATACTATTGGAGGAATACGAGAAAAGAAAGGACGTTTTAAGAGCAAAATTTTCGTCAACTATTACTTCGTCGACAAAAAATACGGCATGGGATGAAATAACAGAAGCGATTAACTCCCAAAATCCATCTGTAAAAAGGAACATGAAAGAAATTCAAAAGGAATAGGATAATATCTGCTCATCTGCAAAAACCGAGTTTTCGCATAAAAAAAGAATGCAGAAAAAAAACAGGTATTTGTCTATTAACTCGAAGTCATCGTAGATATCAAGAGCATCTGTACGGTCTCTGAATACTCACTCTCTACGTAAAGCTCTTCTCCCAGCATGAAACAACCGAAAACGTCCGACATGGAAAATGTTTGTATTGGTAATAATGCAATACTAGTAAGCTTTAATTATACCAATTTCCTATACCCGCAAAGCACGTGCCATCAAATGGTACGGTTGTAAAAATATTTACTAATCCGGAAAATGACCTTGAAGGTGAATTTTATGTACATGTAAGATATGATATGGATTTGATGGTAAACTCGAATGCCTATGAAATATTGCTAATATGGTTTGTTGTTATCTTTTTATTCATACAATATCACTTTCATAACTCACAATCAATATAAATAGCAATTCATGAAAACTTAAGGAACCTACCCAACTACCTTAAAGTTAAGGGAAATCTTAAGTGTTTTCTTAGTTTAAGGACGTTTATGAATATCACTTAAGTATGATGGGCGGAGTTTCCTTAACTTAAGGTTATCCTTAGGAAATACTTAAGATAAGAAGTTTTATGAATACCACTTAAGTAAAATGGGCGGAGTTTCCTTAACTTAAGTGTTTCCTTAGGAAAATCTTAACTTAATATAAGTGGCTTTATGAATACGGGCCCAGTACTTGAACAAATGAATACAAGAAGAGTTATCTTTCTTTTCATAGAATAGATAGAAAACTTTATTTTAAGTCGGGTTTTCAGTGTAACATTACAACATAAGCTAAGTACAGCTTTTTGTCGACATAAAAAACAATAACAACACATACATTTAAAACATATAAATACACAAGCATGACATATAACATAAGACAACAGTTGAAGCATTAGCAAGATGCACATACATAAGCATAGCATATGGAAAGCAAAATTGCATGCATTCATAGAATCAATTATCTACAATTAGTAAAAATAAGACGCATTTCAGATTCATGAAGGCTTAAGAACCTTGCAAATATGAATGACAATCTTGTATCAGTAGTCCATAGTGTTTAT
>MJUT01055010.1:14460-24574 GCA_002080005.1 Gigantidas platifrons
ATGTGTATGTCCGCTGACTGTTGTTTCAGTGAGCTAGCACTATAGAAATCAGAATAATGTGTCCGAGTGGAGCGATGCGTATGTACACTGACTGTTGTTTTAGTGAGCAAGCACCATAGAAATCAGAATAATGTGTGCAAGTGGAGCGATGTGTGTGTCCACCAATTGTTGTTTCAGTGAGATAGCACTATAGAAATCATAATAATGTGTCCGAATGGAGCGATATGTATGTCCGCTGACTGTTGTTTTAGTGATCTAGCATTATAGAAATCAGAATAATGTGTCCGAGTGGAGCGTTGTGTATGTCCACCAACTGTCGTTTCAGTGAGCTAGTACTATAGAAATCAGAATAATGTGTCCGAGTGGAGCGATGTGTGTGTCCGCTGACTGTTGTTTCAGTGAGCTAGCTCCATAGAAATTAGAATAATGTGGCCGAGCGATGTGTATGTCCGCTGACTGTTGATTCATTGAACTAGTACAATAGAAATCAGAATAATGTGACCGAGTGGAGCGATGTGTATATCCACTGACTGTTGTTTCAGTGAGCTAGCACTATAGAAATGAGAATAATGTGTCCGAGCGGAGCGATGTGTATGTCCGCTGACTGTTGATTCATTGAGCTAGTACAATAGAAATCAGAATAATGTGACCGAGTGGAGCGATGTGTATGTCGCTGACTGTTGTTTCGGTGAGCTAGCACCATAGAAATCAGAATAATGTGCCCGAGTGGAGCGATGTGTATGTCCACTGATTGTTGTTTCGGTGAGCTAGCANTATAGAAATCAGAATAATGTGTCCGAGTGGAGCGATGTGTATGTCCGCTGACTGTTGTTTCAGTGAGCTAGCACTACAGAAATCAGAATAATGTGCCCGATTGGAGCGATGTGTATGTCCACTGACTGTTCTTTCGGTGAGCTAGCATTATAGAAATCAGAATAATGTGTCCGAGTGGAGCGATGTGTTTGTCCGCTGACTGTTGTTTCAGTGAGCTAGCACAATAGAAATCAGAATAATGTGTCCGAGTGGAGCGATGTTTATGCCCACTGACTGTTGTTTCAATGAGCTAGAACTATAGAAATCAGAATAATGTATTTGAGTGGAGCGATGTGTAAGTCCACCAATTGTTGTTTCAGTGAGCTAGAACTATAGAAATCATAATAATGTGTCCGAGTGGAGCGATGTGTATGTCCGCTGACTGTTGTTTCGGTGAGCTAGCAATATAGAAATCAGAATAATGTGTCCGAGTGGAGCGATGTGTATGTCCACTGACTGTTGTTTCGGTGAGCTAGCATTATAGAAATCAGAATAATGTGTCCGAGTGGAGCGATGCGAATGATCACTGGCTGTTGTTTTAGTGAGCTAGCACCATAGAAATCAGAATAATGTGTGCAAGTGGAGCGATGTGTATGTCCGCTGACTGTTGTTTCAGTGAGCTAGCACAATAGAAATGAGAATAATGTGTCCGAGCGGAGCGATGTGTATGTCCGCTGACTGTTGATTCATTGAGCTAGTACAATAGAAATCAGAATAATGTGTCCGAGTGCAGCGATATTTATGTCCACTGACTTATGTTTCAGTGAGCTAGCATTATAGAAATCAGAATAATGTGTCCGAGTGGAGCGATGTGTATGTCCGCTGACTGTTGTTTCGGTGAGCTAGCACCATAGAAATCAGAATAATGTGCCCGAGTTGAGCGATGTGTATGTCCTCTGATTGTTGTTTCGGTGAGCTAGCACTACAGAAATCAGAATAATGTGCCCGATTGGAGCAATGTGTATGTCCACTGACTGTTGTTTCGGTGAGCTAGCATTATAGAAATCAGAATAATGTGTCCGAGTGAAGCGATGTGTTTGTCCGCTGACTGTTGTTTCAGTGAGCTAGTATGATAGAAATCAGAATATTGTGCCCGAGTGGAGTGATGTGTATGTCCACTGACTGTTGTTTCGGGGAGCTAGCATTATAGAAATCAGAATAATGTGTCCGAGGGGAGCGATGTGTATGTCCGCTGACTGTTGTTTCAGTGAGCTAGCACTATAGAAATCAGAATATTGTGTCCGAATGGAGCGATGTGTATGTCCACGGACTGTTATTTCAGAGAGCTAGCACTATAGAAATCAGAATATTGTGTCCGAGTGGAGAGATGTGTATGTCCGCTGACTGTTGTTTCAGTGAGCTAGCATTATAAAAATCAGAATAATGTGTCCGAGTGGAGCGGTGTGTATGTCCGCTGACTGTTGTTTCAGTGAGCTAGCTCAGAAATCAGAATGTGTCCGAGTGGAGCGATGTGTATGTCAACCTTCTCTTGTTTCAGTCAGCTAGCACTATAAACATCAAACTAAGCGTGTTGGTCTAATACAGGGGATATCATCAATCACTCGTCGAGGTGTACCATGTTTTCGCCATGATATGGATGAATAATTGTTCACGTGGCGTTAAATAACAATCACTCATTCACTACTTTCATAGAATAAAACAATTGTGTGGCGTTAAATAACAACCAGTCACTCACTACATTCATAGAATAAAACAATTGTGTGGCGTTAAATAACAATCACTCACTACATTCATAGAATAAAACAACTGTGTTTGAAGATGAAGATTTTATTTGATCGCCATCACATTTGTATTATTTACGTTCCTATCTATATGGAGATTTTAACACCATAAAGTGCATGAAGTAGCCAAGTACACCCTGAATAAAGGTTGGTATTGGTATAGGGTATTGCATAAACAGGTGGCGGGTTTAAACTGAACACTGATATGACGTTGGATATCCAGGTCCTGGCTTTGCATAGGCACAAACATGTGGCGGGTTTAAACTGAACACTGATATAACGTTAGAAATCCAGGTCCTGGTTTGGTATAGGAACACACATGTGGCAGGTTTAAGCTGAACACACTGAACACTGATATGACGTTAGAAATCCAGGTCCTGGTTTAGTATAGTCACAAATAGGTCGCGGGTCTCAGCTGAACACACTGAACACTGATATAACGTTAGAAATCCAGGTCCTGCCTTAGTATAGGCACAAACATGTGGCGGGTTTAAACTGAACACACTGAACACTGATATGACGTTAGAAATCCAGGTCCTGGCTTAGCATAGGCACAAACATGTGGCGGGTTTAAACTGAACACACTGAACACTGATATAACGTTAGAAATCCAGGTCCTGGCGTAGTAGAGGCACAAACATGTGGCGGGTTTAAACTGAACACTGATCTAACCTTAGAAATCCAGGTCCTGCCTTAGTATAGAAACAAACATGTGGCGGGTTTAAACTGAGCACATTGAACACTGATATGACGTTGGAAATCCAGGTCCTGGCTTAGTATAGGCACAAACATGTGACGGATTTAAACTGAAAACACTGAACACTGACATGACTTAGAAATCCAGGTCCTGGCTAAGTATAGGCACAAACATGTGGCGGATTTAAACTGAACACTGTTATAACCTTAGAAATCCATTTCCTGCCTTAGTATAAACACAAACATGTGGCGGGTTTAAACTGAACACACTGAACAATGATATGAAGTAGGAAATCCAGGTCCTTGCTTAGTATAGGCACAAACATGTGGCGGGCTTAAACTGAAAACACTGAACACTGATATGACGTTAGAAATCCAGGTCCTTGCTTAGTATAGGCACAAACATGTGGCGGATTTAAACTGAACACTGATATGACATTAGAAATCCAGGTCCTGCCTTAGTATAGGCACAACATGTGGCGGGTTTAAACTGAACACACTGAACACTGATATGACGTTAGAAATCCAGGTCGTTGCTTGGTGTAGGCACAAACATGTGGCGGGTTTAAACTGAACATACTGATAGGACGTTAGAAATCCAGGTCCTGGCTTGGTGTAGGCACAAACACGTGACGGGTTTAAACTGAACACAATGAACACTGATATAACTTTAGAAATCCAGGCCCAGGCTTGTTGTAGGCGCAAACATGTGGCGGGTTTAAACTGAACACACTGAACACTGATATAACGTTAGAAATCCAGGTCCTGGCTTAGTATAGACACAAACAGGTGGCGGGTTTAAACTGAACACACTGAACACTGATATGACGTTAGAAATCCATGTCCTGGCTTAGTAGAGGCACACACATGTGACAGGGTTTAAACTGAACACACTGAACACTGATATAACGTTAGAAATCCAGGTCCTGGCTTAGCATAGGCAGAAAAAGGTGGCTGGTTTAAACTGAACACTGATATGATGTTAGGAATCCAGGTCCTGGCTTGGTGTAGGCACAAACATGTGGCGGGTTTAAACTGAACACATTGAACACTGATAAGACGTTAGAAATCCAGGTCCTGGCTTAGTATAGGCACAAACATATGGCGGGTTTAAACTGAACACACTGAACACTGATATCACGATAGAAATCCAGGTCCTGGCTTAGCATAGGCAGAAAAAGGTGAGGGTTTAAACTGAACACTGATATGACGCTAGAAATCAAGGTCCTTGCTTGGTGCAGGCACAAACATGTGGCGGGTTTAAACTGAACACATTGAACACTGATATGACGTTAGAAATCCAGGTCGTGGCTTGGTGTAGGCACAAACATGTGGCGGGTTTAAACTGAACACATTTGAACACTGATATGACGTTAGAAATCCAGGTCCTGGCTTAGTATGCGGGTTTAAACTGAACACACTGAACACTGATATCACGTTAGAAATCCAGGTCCTGGCTTAGCATAGGCAAAAAAAGGTGGGGGTTTAAACTGAACACTGATATGACGCTAGAAATCCAGGTCCTTGCTTGGTGCAGGCACAAACATGTGGCGGGTTTAAGCTGAACACATTGAACACTGATATGACGTTAGAAATCCAGGTCCTTGCTTAGTATAGGCACAAACATGTGGCGGATTTAAACTGAACACTGATATAACCTTAGAAATCCAGGTCCTGCCTTAGTATAGACACAAACATGTGGCGGGTTTAAACTAAACACACTGAACAATGATATGACATTAGAAATCCAGGTCCTGCCTTAGTATAGGCACAACATGTGGCGGGTTTAAACTGAACACACTGAACACTGATATGACGTTAGAAATCCATGTCCTGGCTTAGTATAGGCACAAACATATGGCGGGTTTAAACTGAACACACTGAACACTGATATAACGTTAGAAATCTAGATCCTGGCTTAGAATAGGCACAGACATGAGGCGGGTTTAAACTGAAAACACTGAACACTGATATAAAGCTAGAAATCCATGTCCTGGCTTACTATAGGACCAAACATGTGGCGTATTTAAACTGAACACACTGAACACTGATAAAACGTTAGAAATCTAGGTAGTATCTTGGTGTAGGCACAATTATGTGGCGGGTTTAAAATGAACACACTGATAGGACGTTAGAAATCCAGGTCCTGGCTTAGTATAGGCACAAACATGTGGCGGGATTAAACTGAACACACTGAACACTGATATGACGTTAGATATCCAGGTCGTGGCTTAGTATAGGCACAAACATGTGGCGGATTTAAACTGAACACACTGAACACTGATATGACGCTAGAAATCTAGGTCGTGGCTTAACATAGGCACAAACATGTGGCGGGTTTAAACTGAACACACAGAACACTGATATGACCTTAGAAATCCATGTTCTGGCTTAGCACAGGCACACACATGTGGCGGGTTTAAACTAAACACACTGAACACTGATATGTCGTTAGAAATCAAGGTCCTTCCTTAGTGTAGGCACAAACATGTGGCGGGTTTACACTGAACACACTGAACACTGATATAATGTTAGAAATCCATGTCCTGCCTTTGTGTAGGCACAAACATGTGGCGGGTTTAAACTGAATACACTGAACACTGATATGACGTTAGAAATCCAGGTCCTGGCTTGGTGTAGGCACAAACACGTGACGGGTTTAAACTGAACACAATGAACACTGATATAACGTTAGAAATCCAGGTCCTGTCTTAGTATAGACACAAACTGGTGGCGGGTTTATACTGAACACACTGAACACTGATATGACGTTAGAAATCCAGGTCCTGGCTTAACATAGGCACAGACATGTGGCGGGTTTAAATTGAACACACTGAACACTGATATAACGTTAGAAATCCAGGTCCTGGCGTAGTATAGGCACAAACATGTGGCGGGTTTAAACTGAACACTGATATAACCTTAGAAATCCAGGTCCTGCCTTAGTATAGACACAAACATGTGGCGGGTTTAAACTGAGCACATTGAACACTGATATGACGTTAGAAATCCAGGTCCTGGCTTAGTATAGGTACAAACATGTGACGGGTTTAAACTGAAAACACTGAACACTGACATGACTTAGAAATTAAGGTCCTGGCTAAGTATAGGCACAAACATGTGGCGGATTTAAACTGAACACTGATATAACCTTAGAAATCCAGGTCCTGCCTTAGTATAAACACAAACATGTGGCGGGTTTAAACTGAAAACAATGAACACTGATATGACGTTAGAAATCCAGGTCCTGGCTTAGTATAGGCACAAACATGTGGCGGATTTAAACTGAACACTGATATAACCTTAGAAATCCAGGTCCTGCCTTAGTATAGACACAAACATGTGGCGGGTTTAAACTGAACACACTGAACAATGATATGACATTAGAAATATAGGTCCTGCCTTAGTATAGGCACAACATGTGGCGGGTTTAAACTGAACACACTGAACACTGATATGACGTTATAAATCTAGGTCGTGGCTTGGTGTAGGCACAAACATGTGACGGGTTTAAACTGAACACACTGAACCCTGATATAACGTTAGAAATCCAGGCCCAGGCTTGGTGTAGGCGCAAACATGTGGCGGGTTTAAACTGAACACACTGAACACTGATATGACGTTAGAAATCCAGGTCCTGGCTTAGCATAGGCACAAACATATGGCGGGTTTAAACTGAACACACTAAACACTGATATCACGTTAGAAATCCAGGTCCTGGCTTAGCATAGGCAGAAAAAGGTGGCGGGTTTAAACTTAACAATGATATGACGCTAGAAATCCAGGTCCTTGCTTGGTGCAGGCACAAACATGTGGCGGGTTTAAACTGAACACATTGAACACTGATATGACGTTAGAAATCCATGTCCTGGCTTAGTAGAGGCACACACATGTGACGGGTTTAAACTGAACACACTGAACACTGATATAACGTTAGAAATCCAGGCCCTGTCTTAGTATAGACACAAACAGGTGGCGGGTTTAAACTGAACACACTGAACACTGATATGACGTTAGAAATCCAGGTCTTGGCTTAGTATAGGCACAAACATATGGCGGGATTAAACTAAACACACTGAACACTGATATAACGTTAGAAATCTAGATCCTGGCTTAGCATAGGCACAGACATGTGGCGGGTTTAAAATGAACACACTGAACACTGATATAACGCTTGAAATCCATGTCCTGGCTTGGTATAGACACAAACATGTGGTGGGTTTAAACTGAACACACTGAACAATGATATGACGTTGGAAATCCAGGTCCTTGCTTAGTATAGGCACAAACATGTGGCGGGTTTAAACTGAACACACTGAACACTGATATGACGTTAGAAATCCATGTCCTGGCTTAGTAGAGGCACACACATGTGACGGGTTTAAACTGAACACACTGAACACTGATATAACGTTAGAAATCCAGGTCCTGTCTTAGTATAGACACAAACAGGTGGCGGGTTTAAACTGAACACACTGAACATTGATATAACGCTAGAAATCCATGTCCTGGCTTGGTATAGGCACAAACATGTGGCGGGTTTAAACTGAACACACTGAACAATGATATGACGTTGGAAATCCAGGTCCTTGCTTAGTATAGGCACAAACATGTGGCGGGTTTAAACTGAACACACTGAACACTGATATGACGTTAGAAATCCATGTCCTGGCTTAGTAGAGGCACACAAATGTGACGGGTTTAAACTGAACACACTGAACACTGATATAACGTTTGAAATCCAGGTCCTGGCTTAGCATAGGCAGAAAAAGGTGGCGGGTTTAAACTGACCACTGATATGATGTTAGGAATCCAGGTCCTGGCTTGGTGTAGGCACAAACATGTGGCGGGTTTCAACTGAACACTGATATAACCTTAGAAATCCAGGTCCTGCCTTAATATAGACACAAACATGTGGCGGGTTTAAACTGAACACACTGAACAATGATATGACATTAGAAATATAGGTCCTGCCTTAGTATAGGCACAACATGTGGCGGGTTTAAACTGAACACACTGAACACTGATATGACGTTAGAAATCTAGGTCGTGGCTTGGTGTAGGCACAAACATGTGACGGGTTTAAACTGAACACACTGAACACTGATATAACGTTAGAAATCCAGGCCCAGGCTTGGTGTAGGCGCAAACATGTGGCGTGTTTAAACTGAACACACTGAACACTGATATAACGTTAGAAATCTAGGTCCTGCCTTAGTATAGACACAAACAGGTGGCGGGTTTAAACTGAACACACTGAACACTGATATGACGTTAGAAATCCATGTCCTGGCTTAGTAGAGGCACACACATGTGACGGGTTTAAACTGAACACACTGAACACTGATATAACGTTTGAAATCCAGGTCCTGGCTTAGCATAGGCAGAAAAAGGTGGCGGGTTTAAACTGACCACTGATATGATGTTAGGAATCCAGGTCCTGGCTTGGTGTAGGCACAAACATGTGGCGGGTTTAAACTGAATACACTGAACACTGATATGACGTTAGAAATCCAGGTCCTGGCTTAATATAGGCACAAACATATGGCGGGTTTAAACTGAACACACTAAACACTGATATCAGATTAGAAATCCAGATCCTGGCTTAGCAGTGCAGAAAAAGGTGGCGGGTTTAAATTAACACTGATATGAAGCTAGAAATCCAGGTCCTTGCTTGGTGCAGGCACACACATGTGGCGGGTTTAAACTGAACACATTGAACACTGATATGACGTTAGAAATCCAGGTCCTGGCTTAGTATAGGCACACACATATGGCGGGATTAAACTAAACACACTGAACACTGATATAACGTTAGAAATCTAGATCCTGGCTTAGCATAGGCACAGACATGTGGCGGGTTTAAAATGAACACACTGAACACTGATATAACGCTAGAAATCCATGTCCTGACTTAGTATAGGCACAAACATGTGGCGGATTTAAACTGAACACACTGAACACTGATAAAACGTTAGAAATCCAGGTAGTGGCTTGGTGTAGGCACAATCATGTGGCGAGTTTAAAATGAACACACTGATAGGACGTTAGAAATCCAAGTCCTGGCTTAGTATAGGCACAAACATGTGGCGGGTTTAAACTGAACACACTGAACACTGATATGACCTTAGATATCCAGGTCGTGGCTTAGCATAGGAACAAACATGTGGCGGGTTTAAACTGAACACACTGAACACTGATATGACGTTAGAAATCCAGGTCGTGGCTTAGCATAAGCACAAACATGTGGCGGGTTTAAACTGAACACACTGAACACTGATATGACGTTAGAAATCCATGTGCTGGCTTAGCATAGGCACAAACATGTGGCGGGTTTAAACTGAACACACTGAACACTGATCTGTCGTTAGAAATCCAGGTCCTTCCTTAGTGTAGGCACAAACACGTGGCGGGTTTGAACTGAACAAACTGAACACTGATATAATGTTAGAAATCCATGTCCTGCCTTTGTGTAGGCACAAACATGTGGAGGGTTTAAACTGAATACACTGAACACTGATATTACGTTAGAAATCCAGGGCCTTGCTTGGTGTAGGCACAAATACGTGGCGGTTTAAACTGAATACACTGAACACTGATATTACGTTAGAAATCCAGGTCCTGGCTTGGTGTAGGCACAAACACGTGACGGGTTTAAACTGAACACACTGAACACTGATATAACGTTAGAAATCCAGGCCCAGGCTTGGTGTAGGCGCAAACATGTGGCGGGTTTAAACTGAACACACTGAACACTGATATAACGTTAGAAATCCAGGTCCTGTCTTAGTATAGACACAAACTAGTGGCGAGTTTAAACTGAACACACTGAACACTGATATGACGTTAGAAATCCATGTCCT
>MJUT01055012.1:8579-25797 GCA_002080005.1 Gigantidas platifrons
GTTTGACCCGACCGTGACTCGAACCCACGACCTACCGCACTTGGGTAGGCACGCTAACAATTACACAACCGGTATATCACAATGTTAGGCACCGATTGCATAGATAATTGTAAATTCAACTACCATGCGATCACTACCCACGACGGTCCCAATAGTTAATTCAATTTAAGATATGTCCTTCTTTGCAGAGAAATAACGTTGTTGTAGTTAAATTACAATAAAATTTGTGTGGGAGATGAAAAAAAAGCGTATTATATATGACATTAATATAATAGTAATAGACCGTCGTTAGAATTATCGTCATACGTTGATATGAATGCAATACATATATTATTTGTATTGTAATATGAATATCAATTTATGAATAATTCAGCAATATCAAATGTTTCAGACGATATCCTCTGTATATCCTTGCTGTTTGAGAGCATAATGATTATTTTGATTAATTATATTTTCAATTTCTATAATGTCTATCAAATATATATATGTTGTGATGCATGTTTGATATATCAGAGTTGTCAATGTGTATTTGCTCTCCATTTGATGTTTGGTTGGATTTTACATGAACTGCGACATTAGTCCCTAAAATAAAACCAGTATTTGTTATTGCAGTACAATCAAATCTATTAGGATTTCCATAATTGTTTTTGAACCTCATAGGTCGTGTAATGGCTAGCAAGTCTCCGTGGGTCCTGCGGGTAGATCGTGAGTTGGAGCCACGTTTGTGTCAAGCAAAATGCTATACAATCGTTATTTGTTGATTCTTTGCAAAGCCGCCATCATTCAGAAGTAAGAGCAAAAACCGGATGGCTTGGAATCAGGATAATCTGTTTGAGCGGAGCGAACTGTTATATCAGTGAGCTAGCACTATAAAAATTCAACTGAGCGTCTTTGTCTAGCACACAGCATGTGTATTATCATCTCATCCATATAGCTGAAAAATTGTTCATTTTTGGTGTTAAACAACAGTCACTCACCACTCATATTGGAATTTGGATGTTTTCTGACGATGTGAATTTTTAAAATGGTATTTCCTATGTTTTGAAGTGTCATTGCTGATTGCTAGTTTAAAATGTGACCTGTGACATAATATGATGCGGCATATCGATGGGATATTAAATGTTTCTCATTTAAAATATAAGGATAGATCCAACAAGGAAAAATTCAACTAACCTGAAATGCTGATCAGATTATAGCACAACCATGTTTACTAAAATATCAAGTGTATAATCAACATATAATATGTTTCTCTTTTAATCAACACAAGTAAAAATGTAATAAACGAATAATCATAATTTTTTTTTCTCGCTCGTTTTATTTACGACAGGTCGGTGATTTTGTCCGGGTCCTCTGGATTCCTTCACCAATAAAACTAACCGCCACGATATAACTGAAATATTGATGTAAGTGGCGCAAAAAAAAACATCAAACAAACAAACAAATTTGTAATAATTAGTACCTGGTACATAATAGATATATTGGGTTTCCCCTAATGGTTGTGATCCAGTTGTATTTGGTAAGGAATTAGATGGACAATTATTCTTCCTCCGACATCGTTTGATAAATAGAACCAAAAGGCAAAAAAAAAAAAAACAAGTCGACGAATCCACAACCCACTATGACTAGTATCGTTCTAAAGAAACATGAAATATAACAATCTAACATTATATCTGTATGTTAATATATGTATACTTATTCTACCAAGTTAAAAACGACGGGTGTTACATGTAGAGAAGGAACTGCTGACTCTTCTGGAGCACATGAATTTATCCCGGGTCTTTAGTAGAATTCGTATAGCTCGATCTTTAGTTTTCTGTGTAATGCTATGTAAATATAATTGTTTGTCCTTTTTATTTAGTCCGTTGTATTATCTATTCTTCACCCGTTTTGGTATCTTCAAACCTTTCTTTTCACAGTTTAAAATAATGCATTTATAATTGATCAATATATTTTCTTAAATAAATTAAATAATACATGTTTGTATCCATCCTTTTTCAAAATCGTGTTTTATAGCTATTTTCGTACATTGTTAAGTGTCATGTATATCAATACACTATTTAGCTATTATATTTATTGTTTTATCGGGATGTGACGGGTTGAAAGACAGTAACACCATTCTGGTTTATACACACTTGAATGACTCTTTGGTTTTCTATCACGTTTATTCTATAGTTTTTTGTGCAGTGTTTTGTAGATCATTGTTTGTCCTGTTTCCTTTGACCTTTTTATAGTAACTATTTCTTCGATTTACAGCTTCTGATTACTAAGTAAAAAGTGAAGATAAAGTAGTGTGCTATCATCATGAAAATCCATTTAATATTCATATTATCTTTACGTCGTTAAGGGGTCATCGTGTTCGTGAGCGTGATCGAATTACAACTACCTGTGCAATCAGTGCCTATCACCTCTAAAGTTGTGAGTTCAAATCTCGCTCATGGCGAGGTGTACTCGATGCAATATTATGTGATAAAGTTAGTCAGTGACTTTTCGTCAGGTCGGTTGTTTTCACCGGATACTCAAGATTCCTCCAACAAGACAACCGAGCGCCACAATATAACTGAAATATTGTTGAAAATGGCGTTAAACATTATAACCCTAAAATCCACTCAATACATCTCTAAAACCTACGCTATAGAATATGAAGTCCCACGGGTCACTACATCAGAGTTAGTCGTCGATGCCTTTGCTGTTGTCGTTCTAAAATGTAACGTAAATTTATTTACAATACTCAATTGATTGATTGATTGATTGATTGGTTGATTGATTGATTGATTGATTAAGCCACACATTTATTCGTTATTGTCTTAATACGAGAAATTAGTTAATCAGGATATAATTGTATAATTTTATTGCTAAATTCAAAATTGATACGTTGATGAATTAATGTGCGTACAAGTGCTTTTTTATTTTCTTTTTTTTCAGAGAATTTATACAATATTAATTAAAGCAGTTTCTAAAAATAGATAGTTTAAGTGTATTCGGTGAAAACTGGGGGAGGGAGGAATCTTGTTTTAAGACACATACAACGCATGCAATGAATATTTTAAGACACTGTACTACTATTGTCATTGCTCTTACTCCTTAATACTGCTTGTTTCGCGGAGAAGCAACAAAGAGCAATATCATAATTTTGCTCAAACAACTTTGTTCATGAACTCAGTTAATTATCATTAAATATGTTTGCGGAGAGTACTGTCTTTACGAAAGTTGACTGGCTAAAGATTATTGTTATTAAACGAAACTATAAAGAGTGATTGTCAACAATTCCACCAGTATCAACTAAGCGATTAATTACCATCAATTACCACCCACATTCTTCCAGATCATGGCTTGGGACAGACTCAAAAATGTGGCGGGATTTAATGGGATCCCAACATCCCCCTGTGGATAACTGAATCTCCAACGGCAAACAATATATAAAAAAATTATAGAAAAACAGTACATATTCACTTCCACTCAAATTGATCACATGTTATCACAAAAATGAATGATAACAAAAACATGAACAGTATAATAGCAGAGTCAATCAATGTTGTACATTATGGCTGAGTTTACTGTCTCGTCGTCTTGATTTGATATAACAATTATTCAATATCAAGGGGTATATGGCAGTACTGTCTCGTGTGCTCCCATATATACCTAATTCAATGTAAAATGTAGTGCTTTCAACAAAATTATATTACACATAGTCTTTCTTATTATGACTAAATTGTTTGAATTCACAGACATTGTAAGTGAGGATTCCATGATATATATCAACATCGAGAAGAAGGTTGCCATTACGAGGCTTCTACTCTCACTTCCGGTTTTTTCTATCCGGATTATGTTTTCTTGCTACCTTTCCCTTTACTCTGCATCTTTCAAAATATTACAAATATTATAAATTAATTTATTAATATTATATTATTTATGCATCAAGGAACTACATACGTATATTTATTTATTTACTTCATATGAATTTTTTGAATGTTTTATGCATATAATTAAGTACTAATGACGAAAGATGACATTTGCCTCTTTCAATGATTTTTCTTTTGGATTATGGGACTGTTCAGACAGTGTGGTATGTTTTGGTTTGCATTTTATTACTGATGATTGGACCCTGAATTAATTTTGATGATGCATTCCTGATTTCAAGTCACATTTCTGTATTGTAGGAAACGTTTGTATTGTAATAGTAGGTGTAATCGTCTTAATGATAGAATTGTTAGCTTCAAGAGCGGTCAATCGTGGGTTCGATTCGCGGTCTCGACGGCAAGCCAAATCATAAGCCGTAACATTATGGAGAATGAGGAAAGTCAGTTTCACTATGAATCAGGACCATGTATCCGATTAGAGCGACATGTCAACACGAGTACTAATATTTCAGTAAGCAAGAATCATAAAAATCCAACAAAGTGGGTTAGTTTGGTATATAACAAGCATCATAATCTCATTAATAAGTATCTTAATTTGGCCATGATGTCACTGAAAATGTTCTCACTTCGCGCTAAAAAACAAACCCTCCCCCAGCCAAGGCACGTAAACCGAATTTGCTATTTGATTTCATCGTATTGATATGATGTTAAAACAGCTTTGAAATGTTACCTTGTATATAATAACTACCAATGGAGACTAGACTACTGGTGAGGGAGGGGTGTGTATTTGATTCCTCTTTGATCTGATAGCAGCAATAACCATCATAATTACAAACGCAACAACAGAAATACTGGCAACAGTTGCATAAACTGGTATGTTTCAATAAAGACGGTACTATTACATGATATTTCTAATAAATATACTTTACTATTAAACATTGAACAATTGTGTTGATTTTTTACCATTTTACGATATATTTACTAGACTAGAACCCTTGTTACTCAGCTTAGTAAACTATTCATAGCATAATCATTCTTTCATTGCTAATATCGATAATACATCACGGCTAACCGAATAACACAGTCAAGAAAAAATGTGCGATGATAACTAGTGCTCGAATTATTATAATCATTTCTCGATTATCAGAGCTTTATTTTTTATATATGGAATGCAAGAATAGGTATGCTGCTTATTACACAAATCTTCCGGTTTTGCTTGCGCTAATAAGACATTTCAGAAACGTCTATCACACGCAAGTGAAACTGATACCATGGTAATATATATTAGGATTCAACATGGAAATATTACCATTGTATTTTCGTTTACTAAAACAGTCAAACAAACAAAAAATATTCGACTTTGTCTATCTAATGTTGTCGTTATTATAAAGTTTTAATTTTCGTGTACGTGATTTATCTGAGAATATAATACGACAACACACAACCAGGAAGCACACGTGCATCCTGAAACAAAGGATATGTGACGTGACGACAATGTGCTTTGTAATGGTCGTCTTTTCGTTCTCCATTGGTTAGTACAATGTCATCATTGTGATGCTCTAATTTATAAATAGATGAAGAGAAAACATTTGATAAACTCACAGGCGCTCGTGGCACGGCTTACCAACCCCCTTTTTTCTAACTTTCTGTTTACAAATTTATTTTCAATAAGATTTCCTTATTTCTTTATCATTTCATCTCTTTTTCCTTATTTTAACTTGTTCGTGTCAATATTCATATAATCTTATGTTAACATCAAATTGCATGTGTCGACCCTATATATATACTAATAATCCACAAGGCAAGCAACTCCGCAGGTTTAAAAATCGTACCTCTGCTCGCTTCGAGTACATTTATTGCACCTTATTTCCATTATGTCATTAAAACTAGGACATGCATCCATTCATAAAAGACCCGTCTTTCCGCCCCTGTTTTTGTTTTGTGCATACGATAGCTCAGTTCTCCAGAATTTTAAGATTTTCACACATTTATTGCAAAATTTTTCGTATAAAGACCCACCTCAGACGGAAGTGACGTACCACTGCATTAACTTCAACGATAGGGTCAGAAAAGTTCCAACAAATTATTATTTTGGCGCAATATTTGTGGATTAACTGATACGAATAAAAACATAGATATCAAAATTAATACACACGACCCGTTTCTTAAATAACTTTCATCAGGTACGCTCATGATGGAAATATTGGAAAGCCAAATAATTTAGTAATCGTTGGTAGTAATAAAACGAAAGGACCTAAACGGGATAGCCTAATAAGCTAAGGTAATCAATGTACGAGATAGGAAAACCGTAGTTAGAAACGAAATTACAGGAAATTGTTGACTAAATCAGGATTACAAAAGTGCACATTTTTTGTGCTTAACATGCAAGGATATGGATGTAAGTGAACACAAAACAAAAAATCTGAAACAGATAAATATCGATTGGTAGAGGACAACAGTTTTAATACCTTTCTTTACACCATAGTGGTTTTAATAATCAGCATAACTGGGATCTGAAAGTGAACGTACCCTCTGTAATGTCTAAATTATGTGATAACGTTAGAGGACAAACAATGAGAAAGAGATCATGTTAAGGTTATGGTGTTTAGTGCCACTTTCAAAATTATTTCTTTGATATCTTGGCTATCAATTTTATTAGTGGGGGAAAACGGAGTACCCCAAGCAAGCTAATGATCTGTCGCAAGTAATTGACAAACTTTATTACATAATGTTGTATGAGTGAGATTTGAACTCGCAACTTTATTGGTGATAGAAACTGGTTACACATGTAGTTATAAATCCAACTTCCATAAGATCATTACCAACGAGTCCCCTCTTCTGTGATTGTATTATCATTCTAAAACTAATTTCATACAGTGATAGTCAACAATTCCACCACTATCAACAAAACGAACAATCACCTCTTATTGTACCTTATATATCTTAGAAAAAAAAATAGAAACAAACAGATTTTCAGTTAAAAATCTAACTCTTACACTTTCTGTTACAAATCTACCTCTTACAGTTTTAGTTAACTCTACCTCTTACAGTTTCAGTTACAAATATACCTCTTACAATTTCAGTTAAAAATCTACCTCTTACACTTTCGGTTAAAAGTACATCTCTTACATTTGCAGTTACATATCTACCTCTTAAACTTTCAATTAAAAATCTACCTCTTACACTTCCAGTGGAATCTCTACCTCTTACACTTTCTGCTAAGAATCTACTTCTTAGACTTTCAGTTAAACATCTACCTCTTACAATTTCAGTTACAAATCTACCTCTTACACTTTCTTGTAAAACTCTACCTATTACATTTTCAGCTAAAAATCTAACTTTTACACTTTCTGTTAAAACTCTACCTCTTACACGTTCAGTTACAATTCTGCCTCTTACACTGTCTGTTAAAACTCTACCTCTTACACTTTCATTTACAAATCTACCTCCTACACTTTCTGTTGCAAATATACCAATTACTCTTTCAGCTAAAACTCTACCTCTTACTCTTTCAGTGAAATCTCCACCTCTTACACTTTCTGCTAAGCATATACCTTTCCACTTTCAGTTACAAATCTACCTCTTACACTTTCAGTAAAAAATCTACCTCTTACACTTTCAATCACAAATCTACCTCTTAAACTGTCAATTAAAATCCACCTCTTACACTTTCAGTTAAAAATCCACCTCTTACACTTTCAGAGACAACTCTACCTCTTACACTTTCTGTTAAAACTCTACCTCTTACACTTTCAGGTAAAAATCTAACTCTTACACTTTCTGCTAAAACTCTACCTCTTACACTTGCTCTAATAAGACATTTCAGAAACGTCTATCACCTGCAAGTGAAACTGATACCATGGTAATATATATAAGGATTCAACATGGAAATATTACCATTGTATTTTCTTTTACTAAAACAGTCAAACAAACAAAAAATATTCGACTTTGTCTATCCAATGTTGTCGTGATTATTTAGTTTTAATTTTCGTGTTCGTGATTTATCTGAGAATATAATACGACAACACACCACCAGGAAGCACACGTGCATCCTGAAACAAAGGATAAGTGACGTGACGACAATGTGCTTTGTAATGGTCGTCTTTTCATTCTCCATTGGTTAGTACCATGTCATCATTGTGATGCTCTAATTTATAAATAGAAGAAGAGAAACCATTTGTTAAACTGAGACGAATAAAAACATAGATAACAAAATTAGTACACACGAACCGTTTTTTAAATAACTTTCATCAGGTACGCTCATGATGGAAATATTGGAAAACCAAATAATTTAGTAATCGTTGGGAGCAATAAAACCAAAGGACCTAAACGGGAGAGCCGAAATAAGCTAAGGTAATCAATGTCCGAGATAGGAAAATCGTAGTTAGAAACGAAATTACTGGAAATTGTTGACTAAATCAGGATTACAAAGTGCACATTTGTTGTGCTTAACATGCAAGGATATGGATGTAAGTGGACACAAAACAAAAAATCTGAAACAGATAAATATCGATTGGTAGAGCACAACAGTTTTAATACCTTTCTTTACACCATAGTGGTTTTAATAATCATCATAACTGGGATCTGAAAGTGAACGTACCCTCTGTAATGTCTAAATTATGTGATAACGTTAGAGGACAAACAATGAGGAGTTAATGTTAAGGTTATGGTGTTTAGCGCCACTTTCAAAATTATTTCTTTGATGTCGTGGCTATCAATTTTATTAGTGGAGGAAAACGGAGTACCCCAAGCCAGCTAATGATCTGTCGCAAGTAATTGACAAACTTTATTACATAATGTTGTATGAGTGAGATTTGAACTCGAAACTTTATTGGTGATAGGAACTGGTTACACATGTAGTTATACATCCAACTTCCATAAGATCATGACCAACGAGTCACCTCTTGTGTGAATGTATTATCATTCTAAAACTAATTTTATACAGTGATAGTCAACAATTCCTCCACTATCAACAAAACGAACAATCACCTCTTATTGTACCTCATATAGCTTAGAATTTTTTTTTAGGAAAAAACAGATTTTCAGTTAAAAATCTAATCCTTACACTTTCTGATACAAATTTACCTCTTACACTTTTAGTTAATTCTACCTCTTACACTTTCAGTTACACATCTACCTCTTACACTTTCAGTTAGAAACCCACCTCTTACACTTGTAGTTAAAAATCTACCTCTTACTCTTTCAGTGAAATATCTACCCCTTACACTTTCTGCTAAAAATCTACCCCTTAGACTTTCAGTTACAAATCTATCTCCTACACTTTCTGTTAAAACTCTACCTCTTACACTTTCAATTAATAATCGACCTTTCACACTTTCAGTTACAAATCTACCTCTTACACATTCAGTTACAAATCTACTATTTACACTTTTAGTTAAAAATCGACCTCTTACTCTTTCAGTGAAATCTCTACCTCTTACACTTTCTGCTAAACACATACCCCTTAGACTTTCAGTTAAACATCTACCTCTTACAATTTCAGTTACAAATCTACCCCTTACACTTTCTGGTAAAACTCTACCTCTTTCATTTTGAGCTAAAAATCTAGCTCCTACACGTTATGTTAAAACGCTACCTCATACACTTTCAATTAAAAATCTACCTCTTACACTTTCAGTTACAAATCTACCTCTTACACTTTCAGTTGCAAATATACCAACTACTCTTTCAGTTAAAACTCTACCTCTTACTCTTTCAGTGAAATCTCCACCTCTTACACTTTCTGCTAAAAATATACCTTTCCACTTTCAGCTACAAATCTACCAGTTACACTTTCAGTTACAAATCTACCTCTTACACTTTCAGTAAAAAATCTACCTCTTACACTTTCAGTTACAAATCTACCTCTTACACTTTCAGTTTGCAAATATGCCAACTACTCTTTCAGTTAAAACTCTACCTCTTACTCTTTCAGTGAAATCTCCACCTCTTACACTTTCTGCTAAAAATATACCTTTCCACTTTCAGCTACAAATCTACCACTTACACTTTCATCTACAAATATTCCTTTTACACTTTCAGTTACAAATCTACCTCTTACACTTTCATTTAAATATATACCTCTTACACTTTCAGTTACCAATCTACCTCTTACACATTCAGCTACAAATCTACCTCTTACACTTTCAATTAAAAATCTACCTGTTGCATTTTCAGTTCCAAATCTACATCTTACACTTTCAGTTAAAGCGCTACCTCTTACGTTTTCAGTTACATTTCTAACTCTTACACTTTCAGTTAAAAGCCTACATCTTGCATTTTCAGTTAAAATTATACCCTTACAGTTTCAGTTAAAATATACCTCTTACAATTTCAGTTAAAAATCTACCTCTTACACTTTCAGTTAAAAGTACATCTCTTACATTTGCAGTTACATATCTACCTCTTAAACTTTCAATTAAAAATATACCTCTTACACTTCCAGTGAAATATCTACCTCTTACACTTTCTGCTAAGAATCTACCTCTTAGACTTTCAGTTAAACATCTACCTCTTACAATTTCAGTTACAAATCTACCTCTTACACTTTCTTGTAAAACTCTACCTATTACATTTTCAGCTAAAAATCTAACTTTTACACTTTCTGTTAAAACTCGACCTCTTACACGTTCAGTTACAATTCTGCCTCTTACACTGTCTGTTGAAACTCTACCTCTGACACTTTCAGTTACAAATCTACCTCTTACACTTTCAGTTAGAAATCTACCTCTTACACTTTCATTTAAAAATATACCTTTTACACTTTCAGTTACCAATCTACGTCTTACACATTCAGCTACAAATCTACCTCTTACACTTTCAATTAAAAATCTACCTGTTGCATTTTCAGTTCCAAATCTACCTCTTACACTTTTAGTTAAAGCTCTACCTCTTACGTTTTCAGTTACAAATATATCTCTTACACTTTCAGTTGCAAATCTACCAACTACTCTTTCGGTTAAAACTCTACCTCTTACTCTTTCAGTGAAATCTCCACCTCTTACACCTTCTGCTAAAAATATACCTTTCCACTTTCAGTTACAAATCTACCACTGACACTTTCAGCTACAAATATACCTCTTACACTTTTAGTTACAAATCTACCTCTTACACTTTCAGCTAAAAATATACCTCTTACACTTTGAGTTACAAACCCACCTCTTACACTTTCAGTAATAAATCTACCTTTTACACTTTCAGTTACAAATCTACCGCTTACACTTTCAGTTACAAATATACCTCTTACACTTTCTGTTAAAACTCTACCTCTTACACTTTCAGTTGCAAATCTACCAACTACTCTTTAAGTTAAAACTCTACCTCTTACTCTGTCAGTGAAATCTCTACCTCTTACACTTTCTGCTAAAAATATACTTTTCCATTTTCAGTTACCAATCTACCACTTACACTTTCAGCTACAAATATACCTCTTACCCTTTCAGTTACAAACGCACCTCTTATACTTTCAGTAATAAATCTACCTTTTACACTTTCAGTTAGAAATCTACCTCTTACACTTTCATTTAAAAATCTACCTCTTACACTTTCAGTTGCAAATCTACCAACTACTCTTTAAGCTAAAACTCTACCTCTTACTCTTTCAGTGAAATCTCTACCTCTTACACTTTCTGCTAAAAATATACCTTTCCATTTTCAGCTACCAATCTACCACTTACATACCTGCAGCTACAAATATACCTATTACACTTTTAGTTTCAAATCTACCTCTTACACTTTCAGCTTAAAATTTACCTCTTACCCTTTCAGTTACAAACGCACCTCTTATACTTTCAGTAATAAATCTACCTTTTACACTTTCAGTTAGAAATCTACCTCTTACACTTTCATTTAAATATACACCTCTTAAACTTTCAGTTACAAATCTACCGCTTACACTTTCAGTTACAAATCTACTTCTTACACTTTCAGTCACAAATCTACCTCTTACACATTCAGCTACAAATCTACCTCTTACACTTTCAATTAAAAATCTACCTGTTGCATTTTCAGTTCCAAATCTACCTCTTACACTTTCAGTTAAAGCGCTACCTCTTACGTTTTCAGTTACAATTCTAACTCTTACACTTTCAGTTAAAAGCCTACATCTTGCATTTTCAGTTAAAAATCTACCTCTTACAGTTTCTGTTACAAATATACCTCTTACACTTTCTGTTAAAACTCTACCTCTTACACTTTCAGTTGCAAATCTACCAACTATTCTTTAAGTTAAAACTCTACCTCTTACTCTTTCAGGGAAATCTCTACCTCTTACACTTTCTGCTAAAAATATACCTTTCCACTTTCAGTTACCAATCTACCACTGACACTTTCAGCTACAAATATACCTCTTACACTTTTAGTTACAAATCTACCTCTTACACTTTCAGCTACAAATATACCTCTTACACTTTCAGTTACAAACCCACCTCTTACACTTTCAGTAATAAATCTACCACTTACACTTTCAGTTAGAAATCTACCTCTTACACTTTCATTTAAAAATATACCTTTCCACTTTCAGTTACCAATCTACCACTGACACTTTCTGCTAAAAATATACCTTTCCACTTTCAGTTACAAATCTACCACTGACACTTTCAGCTACAAATATACCTCTTACACTTTCTGTTAAAACTCTACCTCTTACACTTTCAGTTACAAATCTACCTTTTACACTTTCAGTTGCAAATCTACCAACTACTCTTTAAGTTAAAACTCTACCTCTTACTCTTTCAGTGAAATCTCTATCTCTTATACTTTCTGCTAAAAATATACCTTTCCACTTTCAGTAATAAATCTACCTTTTACACTTTCAGTTAGAAATCTACCTCTTACACTTTCATTTAAATATATACCTCTTACACTTTCAGTTACAAATCTACCGCTTACACTTTCAGTTACAAATCTAGCTCTTACACTTTCAGTCACAAATCTACCTCTTATACATTCAGCTACAAATCTACCTCTTACACTTTCAATTAAAAATCTACCTGTTGCATTTTCAGTTCCAAATCTACCTCTTACACTTTCAGTTAAAAGTACATCTCTTACATTTGCAGTTACATATCTACCTCTTACACTTTCATTTAAATATATACCTCTTACACTTTCAGTTACAAATCTACCGCTTACACTTTCAGTTACAAATCTACCTCTTACACTTCCAGTGAAATATCTACCTCTTACACTTTCTGCTAAGAATCTACCTCTTAGACTTTCAGTTAAACATCTACCTCTTACAATTTCAGTTACAAATCTACCTCCTACACTTTCTTGTAAAACTCTACCTATTACATTTTCAGCTAAAAATCTAACTTTTACACTTTCTGTTAAAACTCTACCTCTTACACGTTCAGTTACAATTCTGCCTCTTACACTGTCTGTTAAAACTCTACCTCTTACACTTTCAGTTACAAATCTACCTCTTACACTTTCAGTTGCAAATCTACCAACTACTCTTTCAGTTAAAACTCTACCTCTTACTCTTTCAGTGAAATCTCCACCTCTTACACTTTCTGCTAAATATATACCTTTCCACTTTCAGTTACCAATCTACCACTGACACTTTCAGCTACAAATCTACCTCTTACACTTTCAGCTACAAATATACCTCTTACACTTTCAGTTACAAACCCACCTCTTACACTTTCAGTAATAAATCTACCTCTTACACTTTCAGTTAGAAATCTACCTCTTGCACTTTCATTTAAATATATACCTCTTGCACATTCAGTTACAAATCTACCGCTTACACTTTCAGTTACAAATCTACCTCTTACACTTTCAGTTACAAATCTACCTCTTACACATTCAGCTACAAATCTACCTCTTATACTTTCAATTAAAAATCTACCTGTTGCATTTTCAGTTCCAAATCTACCTCTTACACTTTCAGTTAAAGCGTTACCTCCTACGTTTTCAGTGACAATTCTAACTGTTACACTTTCAGTTAAAAGCCTACATCTTGCATTTTAAGTTAAAAATCTACCTCTTACAGTTTCAGTTACAAATATACCTCTTACACTTTCTGTTAAAACTCTACCTCTTACACTTTCAGTTGCAAATCTACCAACCACTCTTTAAGTTAAAACTCTACCTCTTACTCTTTCAGTGAGATCTCTACCTCTTACACTTTCTGCTAAAATTATACCTTTCCACTTTCAGTTACCAATCTACCACTGACACTTTCAGCTACAAATATACCTCTTACACTTGTAGTTACAAATCTACCTCTTACACTTTCAGCTACAAATATACCTCTTACACTTTCAGTTACAAACCCACCTCTTACACTTTCAGTAATAAATCTACCTCTTACACTTTCAGTTAGAAATCTACCTCTTACACTTTCATTTAAATATATACCTCTTACACTTTCAGTTACAAATCTACCGCTTACACTTTCAGTTACAAATCTACCTCTTACACTTTCAGTTACAAATCTACCTCTTACACATTCAGCTACAAATCTACCTCTTACACTTTCAATTAAAAATCTTCCTGTTGCATTTTCAGTTCCAAATCTACATCTTACACTTTCAGTTAAAGCGCTATCTCTTACGTTTTCAGTTACATTTCTAACTCTTACACTTTCAGTTAAAAGCCTACATCTTGCATTTTCAGTTAAAATTATACCCTTACAGTTTCAGTTAAAATATACCTCTTACAATTTCAGTTAAAAATCTACCTCTTACACTTTCAGTTAAAAGTACATCTCTTACATTTGCAGTTACATATCTATCTCTTAAACTTTCAATTAATAATATACCTCTTACACTTCCAGTGAAATATCTACCTCTTACACTTTCTGCTAAGAATCTACCTCTTAGACTTTCAGTTAAACATCTACCTCTTACAATTTCAGTTACAAATCTACCTCTTACACTTTCTTGTAAAACTCTACCTATTACATTTTCAGCTAAAAATCTAACTTTTACACTTTCTGTTAAAACTCTACCTCTTACACGTTCAGTTACAATTCTGCCTCTTACACTGTCTGTTAAAACTCTACATCTTACACTTTCAGTTACAAATCTACCTCTTACACTTTCAGTTGCAAATCTACCAACTACTCTTTCAGTTAAAACTCTACCTCTTACTCTTTCAGTGAAATATCCACCTCTTACACTTTCTGCTAAAAATATACCTTTCCACTTTCAGTTACAAATCTACCACTGACACTTTCAGCTACAAATATACCTCTTACACTTTCTGTTAAAACTCTACCTCTTACACTTTCAGTTACAAATCTACCTTTTACACTTTCAGTTGCAAATCTACCAACTACTCTTTAAGTTAAAACTCTACCTCTTACTCTTTCAGTGAAATCTCTTTCTCTTACACTTTCTGCTAAAAATATACCTTTCCACTTTCAGTAATAAATCTACCTTTTACACTTTCAGTTAGAAATCTACCTCTTACACTTTCATTTAAATATATACCTCTTACACTTTCAGTTACAAATCTACCGCTTACATTTTCAGTCACAAATCTACCTCTTATACATTCAGCTACAAATCTACCTCTTACACTTTCAATTAAAAATCTACCTGTTGCATTTTCAGTTCCAAATCTACCTCTTACACTTTCAGTTAAAGCGCTACCTCTTACGTTTTCAGTTACAATTCTAACTCTTACACTTTCAGTTAAAAGCCTACATCTTGCATTTTCAGATAAAATTATACCCTTACAGTTTCAGTTAAAATATACCTCTTACAATTTCAGTTAAAAATCTACCTCTTACACTTTCAGTTAAAAGTACATCTCTTACATTTGCAGTTACATATCTACCTCTTAAACTTTCAATTAAAAATATACCTCTTACACTTCCAGTGAAATATCTACCTCTTACACTTTCTGCTAAGAATCTACCTCTTAGACTTTCAGTTAAACATCTACCTCTTACAATTTCAGTTACAAATCTACCTCTTACACTTTCTTGTAAAACTCTACCTATTACATTTTCAGCTAAAAATCTAACTTTTACATTTTCTGTTAAAACTCTACCTCTTACACGTTCAGTTACAATTCTGCCTCTTACACTGTCTGTTGAAACTCTACCTCTTACACTTTCAGTTACAAATCTACCTCTTACACTTTCAGTTGCAAATCTACCAACTACTCTTTCAGTTAAAACTCTACCTCTTACTCTTTCAGTGAAATCTCCACCTCTTACACTTTCTGCTAAAAATATACCTTTCCACTTTCAGATACAAATCTACCACTGACACTTTCAGCTACAAATATACCTCTTACACTATCTGTTAAAACTCTACCTCTTACACTTTCAGTTACAAATCTACCTTTTACACTTTCAGTTGCAAATCTACCAACTACTCTTTAAGTTAAAACTCTACCTCTTACTCTTTCAGTGAAATCTCTACCTCTTACACTTTCTGCTAAAAATATACCTTTCAACTTTCAGTAATAAATCTACCTTTTACACTTTCAGTTAGAAATCTACCTCTTACACTTTCATTTAAATATATACCTCTTACACTTTCAGCTACAAATCTACCTCTTACACTTTCATTTAAATATATACATCTTACGTTTTCAGTTACAATTCTAACTCTTACACTTTCAGTTAAAAGCCTACATCTTGCATTTTCAGTTACAAATCTACCTCTTACAGTTTCAGTTACAAATATACCTCTTACACTTTCTGTTAAAACTCTACCTCTTACACTTTCAGTTGGAAATCTACCAACTACTCTTTAAGTTAAAACTCTACCTCTTACTCTTTCAGTGAAATCTCTACCTCTTACACTTTCTGCTAAAAATATACCTTTCCACTTTCAGTTACCAATCTACCACTGACACTTTCAGCTACAAATATACCCCTTACACATTTAGTTACAAATATACCTCTTACACTTTCAGCTACAAATATACCTCTTACACTTTCAGTTACAAACCCACCTCTTACACTTTCAGTAATAAATCTACCTCTTACACTTACAGTTAGAAATCTACCTCTTGCACTTTCATTTAAATATATACCTCTTACACATTCAGTTACAAATCTACCGCTTACACTTTCAGTTACAAATCTACTTCTTACACTTTCAGTTACAAATCTACCTCTTACACTTTCAGTTACAAATCTACCTCCTACACATTCAGCTACAAATCTACCTCTTACACTTTCAAATACAAATCTACCTGTTGCATTTTCAGTTCCAAATCTACATCTTACACTTTCAGTTAAAGCGCTACCTCTTACGTTTTCAGTTACAATTCTAACTCTTACACTTTCAGTTAAAAGTACATCTCTTACATTTGCAGTTACATATCTACCTCTTAAACTTTCAATTTAAAATATACCTCTTACACTTCCAGTGAAATATCTACCTCTTACA
>MJUT01055012.1:56227-67506 GCA_002080005.1 Gigantidas platifrons
GGGGGGGGGGGGGTGGCAATACTTATTAATAATAATTTTAAATATATTATTCATAAAGAACTAAAAGATACAGAGGGCAATTTTTTCATCTTAGATATGACCATTCAAGATTATCGAATTACGATTGTGGCCTTATATAGCCCGAATGAAGATTCTCCCAAGTTTTTTGAAGATATTCAATCTATAGTTTCCGATTTACCAAACTCCTCCATTATAATGGTTGGAGACTGGAATGTGGTACAAGATTTTAATTTGGATACTAATAATTATAAGAATAGAAAAAATATTCAAGCACATGATAAAGTCATTGAGATGAAAAACTGCCTGGACCTTGTAGATATATGGAGAGCTATCAATCCAAATGATAAAAGATATACATGGCGGGGACCCAACTTAAAGCAAAGCCGTCTAGATTATTTTCTTATATCAACAGATGTGAAAAAAGTAGATATAGATACAAGTTATAGATCTGATCATTCTCCAGTGTATCTTACCCTTCAATTTTATTACCAAACTAAAGGAAAAGGTACCTTGAAATTTAATAATAGTCTCCTTCATGACAAAGATTATGTCGTAGAAATTAAGAAGTGTATTAATGATACAGTAAATTAGTACTCTCTGCCTGGAACTGAAGACCTGGACATGTCTGTCGATCCACATATATTCTGGAAAATGTTAAAATGTATGATAAGGGGTAAACCTATATCATATGCAAGTTATATAAAAAAGAAAAATCATATAGTTGAATCCGTTATCCCCTTACCTTTGTATTCTAGCCTTAGAATTGACGAGTGCAACAGTTATAAACGATCCCAATATTAATGGAATGAAAATAAACAACTTTGAGTATCTACTGAGTCAATACGCCAATGATTCATCTCTAATTCTAGAGGATGATGAAGACTTTTTAAGAAAATCACTGTATATTTTAGAAAAGTTTTCAGAATGTGCTGGTTTGAGGACTAACTTAAATAAGACAGAAGCGATATGGATTGGCTCAAAATAATATTCAAAAGATAAATTTGTACCGGAAATAAACCTCAATTGGAATCAGACATGGAAATTTAAATAATTGGGAATAAGGTTTAATTTACTTAATGATGATAAAACGCTCATAAATTTTGTAGAAAAAGTAGCAAATATTAAATCGTTATTGAATTCATGGATCTATAGGGATTTGACAGTTATGGGGAAAATAATTGTTATTAAATCTCTGGCTCTTCCCATACTTATCCAGTCACTCACTGTTTTACCAAATCCACCAAATACAATAATATCAGAACTTCAAAATATCTTCTTTAACTTTTTATGGTCTGGGAAACGAGACAAAATTAAACGAAAAGTGATAATTGTCCCATATGAAAATTGTGGTTTGAAAATGCCACACATAGAATCCATTTGCTTTGCCCTAAAGATGACATGGATAAAAAAAATTTTGGATCCGCTGATTATATCACCATGGAAAACACTCTTTATTAATCAGTACAATAAATTTGGAGCAGATAAGATTTGGATGATGAGTTCAGAAGGTATTAAATACCTTTCGGCAAATTTCAATTGTTTTTGGAAAGACATTTTTGACAACTGGAGTATCCTTTGTAATGATACAACTGATACAATAGAAGGTATTTTGAGTCAGTCCTTATGGTTAAGCAAAAACTTAAAAGTTAATAGTCAAACTTTATTTTATGAAAAATGGTGCCAAGCTGGAATATTTTTTATTAATGACCTACTTAATGAGAATGGTGAATTTTTATCCTTACAAGAGCTACATGATACTTATAATCTGAGTGTTAATTTCCTAGACCTCTATACTATTCGTCATATGATACCAAGGTCTTGGAAAAATCTTATTGCTAATACACACAAAATCATGCACATTGCAAATGATAACTTTGATTTTGTTAAAAAAAAATAAAAAATCTTGCCAGTTTTTCTATTAAAAATATTTGTAAATGCATTCTGAACACCCCAAAAAACAACAACTTAAATGGTATGAGGATATGAATATGGAAATTGACAATTGGAATATGCTTTACCAAATACCAATTCAATGTACTAAGAGTAATACATTTATTGTGTTCCAGTATAAAATTGCAGATAAATATTATGCACAAACTCCTTTTTATATAAATGTAAACTGAAGGAAACTCATTTGTGTAGTTTCTGTAATGAGACAAAGGAAACCATTCGGCATCTCTTCTGGGACTGCTCAGTTGTTAACACTGCTCGGTTGGAGATAGCTGAGCTGTTCCAGAATAGATGTGACATTTCATCCCTTTGACTGTAAAGGATATAATACTGGGTTCCACAACAAGTGGTATTCCAATCATTCTCATTAAATATTATATTTATTCATTGTGACGACAAGATCGCCAAGTGTGATAAGAGTCAAACGGACATCCTTGCTGGTTGATATAATAATGAAATTAAATTAATTTTTTTTTAATTTTAAACATTTAATTTTAAACATAAAATACAAAAGATTATTAACATATAAACACAAACAAATTAAAACAAAAGACTTTTGAAAAAGAAACAGTTAATGTCAAATCCACAATTCCATCCACGTCGGACAACAGACAGCCGGTCGGCAACATCAATAACTCCACCAGTACTATGCACACATCACACGTCAAACATCAAACTATAATACAGACCTTGAACAAGACAAGACAACGACCATGCACACTCCACAGTAACTTTACAACGTGTGGTGAATAAATCCCAAAAAACGACAACTTAAATACCCCTAACCTACCCAAGAAGTCCGTGCAACATGATATGTACTTTTAGGAGTTATGAAACCAATAAAAGTACAACTAGCCTTTTTGATCTATTGTATTAATGTTTACTACGATTCCGAATAGAGTATGAGAAAAATCAATACTTAAGGCCTCTAAACTTCAAAAGACTTATTCAAAACAGAAATAAACTAATTACAAGTGGATAAAAATAGTAAAAGCTAGCCACCAAAACACAACAGGAAAAGCTTCAAAATCTTAAGATCGTAACATTCATGTCGATTTAATTTTCAGTTGCAAGCAAAACTGGAGCAATCAAAATGTTAAAAAAATATTATAATATTGACAAGTTATCAGCTTCCTTTTACAGATCACTGCAATAGGTGATAAAGTAGAGCAGAAATGGCATGCCATTAACAATGTGCTTATATAAGAAAGGGAGACAATTTTTTTTTATTATTTAACAGGGAGGCACACCGTATATGGACAGTGACTTTTTGTGCTTATCCTTGTTATATGTGTAGTATATATAATTATCTTTATTACTAGTTGTCTCTTTATATGATATGGTTTTCTATTATTCTCAAAGCATGATTTAAATATGACCAACCTATTTATTTACCAAGTCATTACTTATTTATCTAAATTCTCCAGATATATTAAATATGTTTTCATTTAATATGTAAATGCTTAGATATGCATAGAAACTTTCTCAACATAATCTATTGTGATTATTTTCAGATGTAGATAGTGTGAAGTTTTTGCAAAAATAAAAAAATTACAAAAACAAATCGTTGCATTGAGAACAGCGAGATGTGGAATTCATGTCCGTGACACAATAACTCATTTTAGACTTCATTTACAAATTTACTTTAAGGGGCTCGCCCCATAAAGTGTCATTTTACACCTTTCAGAGAGAACAAAATTCAATAAAACATAAATCCTCTTCATAATATATAATGAAGGGAAAAAGAAACGCAGGGTAACATAATATGCTCCTATTTTTAAGTGCGTGGCGTAAAATTACGAAAACTGGACCGACGAGTGACTTGGTCAGTTTGCACTGAAATCGGTGTCTAAAGTTACTCAACCATGTAGGGTATCATGTGACATAGAGAAAGTGATAAAAAGCAAATAACGCGTGTAGAATAATGATAACAAGTTCGTCAACACATCATGTCATACCACTTTATACTCTTGAGGTATGCACATCGCTTTCCACTATTTAAAGTTAATTTGAATCTCTTGTAATCATGCCACGACTGACGGAAGTTCAGAGGAGTCAGGCTATTGCATTGCTAATGCAAGGACAAAGGCAACAACAAGTTGCTTTGCAATTTGGTGTGAATGTTTCCGCCATAGAGCGTCTTGTCAGTCGTCTGAGAAAAACTGGAAGGGTTGCCGACCGTCCCCGATGGGAACGTCCACGCGTAAGGACTCAACGTCAAGACAGGGCTATTCGTCTCCCCCACCTGCGTAATCGCCACGTTACTGCCACTGAAACCGCTTTACCTACGGTAGGCAATCATAATCGCCACTGTCACCCAAAAACTGTGAGAAACCGATTGCGCGAGTTTGGTCTGCGAGCTCGTCGACCTTACATTGATTTTCCTCTCACTCGTGCACGTCGTGTGCGTCGTATGGCTTGGTTGGCGGCACATGGTCCCAAACAATTTCTAATGAGGGAATGGAGACGGGTATTTTTCACAGATGAGTCGCGGTTCACTGTTTTTTGTGCGGATTGTCGACGCCGTGTATACCGACGTCTTGGGGAACGCTTCGCCGACGCGCGCGTTCTTGAGAGGGATAGGTTTGGGGTAGCTCACTTATGGTCTGGGGAGGCATATTTCACGGGTTAAAGTCGTCATTGATTGTGATAGCCGGTAATTTAACAGGCGTAAGATATAGGGATGAAATCCTCCGGCCAGTTGCAGTTCCATTTGTGCAACAGCATCACCTAATTTTCCAGCAGGATAACGCCCGGCCCAATGTAGCCAGAGTTTGTCAAGATTGTCTCGCCAATCATAGCATTAACCCACTCGATTGGCCTTCGTACAGTCCATATGTGTCCCCAATCGAACACCTGTGGAACGAAATGGACAGGAGAGTAAGGGGACGTCGGAATGCCACCGTTACTCTCGACCAATTAAGGGTTGCATTGTTGGAAGAGTGGGATAATATCCCCATGAGAAGGATAAATGCTCTGATGAACTCCATGCACAGGAGAATCAGGGCTGTAACAGATGCGCGAGGTGGGCATGCGAGATATTGACGAGTTAATCGATTTCATTTTAACATATTGGGGGGTACTGTTAAATTGGTTTCAATTACACATGAATTATTGATCAAAATCTAATGAAATTTTAAAAACTCGTTGATTAAATTTGTGTGTTTATCCTTATATATTAATATTGAACAAACATTCGAATAAATAATATTAAATCATCTAAAATGTTAACCCCGCTTTTCTTTTTCCCTTCGGTATAGATATCTACGATTTTAAGGGACCCACTATCATTAACCATGAAAACAATAATGCCACTCACCAAAGGTAAGTTATCCGGCCTATGATGCATTAGTGTACTTTAAGGGACCCACTACCATATATACCTGGTTCATATAATAAGACAACGCCATTCGTTGTAGAAAATAATGCGAGTCCCCTAAAGTACCTAATAAATATCGTGAACAAAAATGATACATTATATGGTGAGTGGCCGGCTTTCTTTTTTTTGAGGATATGTAGAGCCCCCTAAACTAGATGAAGGCCTGACACCATGATTCACCACAACAGAAAATTTTACACAATCTACAACATAGATAATTGTACCGTATTCAACAATTGACGACATACCACACTGTACGACAATGTACATGTATATGAGGGGCAGATCCAGACATTTCCATAACGGGGGTAGGGGGTAGTTTCAGAAGCAATATATTTGAGAAATATCAAAAGATGCCGAGACGTAATTCAAAGGGAAAATTACAGACATGGTAAAAAGTAAAAATGACAATGACGAAACTGGAAATATTCTGTTAAAATACGTTTTTACCAGTCTATAATCTAGCACAAAAAGGGAGACATGTGTCCTCACGAGGGATCTGGAAGGGTTTTATTTTTAGAAATACATATTCTGGCCAGGTGATGAGCGAAAATAAGATAAAAATCCTTTCACGCAATGAAACTGAACAAAATACAGCATATAGACGACTTGATAATAGATGAAACAATATTAAAAATGTCGCTCGTAAATATCAGAGCTAAGAAAGAATTTAGGCGTAAATAATGTCGGTGTTATGCCATTCTTGCTAGCTAAGACAATGGCCAAATTTTTACACGAATATACCTATAAATTGTGTGGTCTATTTAGCATAGAAAACAAACGAGCAACGTGTTAGACAGGAAGATATTCTTGCAGTTAGGGTGATGTAGCCAAATTTCGACATCCAAAAGTTCGTTGCAAGGAGCTAATAATGCTTTCAAAGTAGAGACATACTGTTTTCTGACAGAAAAAAGGGGATGCGATCGTGCCACCTCTCCTTCGTATGAACCAAGAGTACATCTCCGCTTTGAAATCTGAACGGCTACCACTTTTTTGGTATACATTGATAATATTTACGGTCTACATTAGGAAGGAAAGATACAAATTTTAGGTCAGATTGAAAATAATTTGAAATTTTTCAAACGGTCTAATACCAAAACCCGTCATAGCACGGAAATAACTGTTTGATATTTCACCTTTATTAAGAAGACATGCACGATGAACACACGGGAGGATATCCTAGAACCACGGTATTTATTCTTTCATTTTCGTAACATTTTAACGTAGGCCTTATTAACAGTAAATTTACCAATGTCCAACCACCCTGCCGTTTTGCATTCAAATAAGGGATATGGTATAATTATCTTTGTCCCCATAAAAAAGAAGGCATGATACGAATGACGTCGCGACAGGAGATTTTGAAAGGGGAATAAGCAGGATTGATATTTCCCGCGGTTTTAAAAAGGCAAGTTACCTGAAAATGTCGCACAAACGGCTTGAGGAAATTGCAAATTATTTCGATTTTCTATAAAGGTAATCGCTATCTAACAATGTGTAAATCTGAAAAAAAAGTTTTCACCTTTGCATTTCACCTTTAATCCTTATATTTTCCACATTTTTCAGATTTAGCCCAATTTAGAGCTTGATTTCCCCATATGACGAGGTATATTCGACACAACTTAATTTGATAAAGGTTTACCATTCTCTTGCGGCATTGTGAGTACGTGTTTTTTCTCCACCAATAAAACTAACCTCCACGAGATAACTGATATATTGTTGATAGTGAGGACAAACACCAATAATCACACCCCCTTACAGAACGATTACTTGTACAGATCTTAAGCGTGTCAACGAGTTAAAATGAAGGATAAGAAAGAAATCCAGTATATTATACTGTATCATAATTGAGCCCTTTTAAATGATATAACTCCGCATACTTATACTTTCATTCTGCATTGACAAATGTAATAGCCTTTCACTTTAAATTAATTTGACTTCATTTCTGGATGCCCTCAACTGACAGGACCCTCTGTGTTGTAGCACCTACACCTTAATCCGATACTTCCTTTTTAATCTACATAACATTCACAACAGTACATCGATGTACGTGCGTACATATAGGTCGCCTTTGTTTGAATTCTTCAAAAAACAAATACAATGTACATGTAATAAAATATTTATCAATGTTCTGGTACATCATGGGCCGTCGTGGTCGTGGTCGTATGGTACTTGGATTTACAACTACCTATGCAATCAGTACATATCACCATGAACGCTGTGAGTTCGAATCCCACTCAAGCAATACAACATTATTTGATAGTGCGTCACTGACTTTTCGGCAGGTTGGTGGATTTACTCCGTGTACTCTGGTTTCCTCTACCAATAAAGATGACCGCCACGATATAGTTGAAATATTGTTGAAAGTGGCGCTAAGCACCATAAACCAAACAAACCAAACGATCTTTATATCATATTAACGGATGACGACATGCTCTCTTACTTACTTACTTACTTACTGAGCATATGAATCGCAATCCGGGTCATACTTTGTTACAGTACAACTCCAATTACCATTTGTTTTACAGCAGAAACCTTTCAAACAATATAAGTCAGGATTGTATTTATAAGTACACCTTTCATTATAGTAACCTACAAACAAAAATAACAGAACGTTATGCAGTGGAAATGCAACGTTAAATTTTTCTCTGCATTGAGGTGGCAAAGATCATAATCGGCAGTGCAAATATAATTTTCGTCTTAGCATATTTTTAACCATGGAATATATGCTGATCAAGAAAAGAAAGTTGCATTTGTGACCTTGACTAACCTAACCTTCTTCTTCTTTTTGCATAGTTTACAAAGTTAATTCTCCAGGAATCCTGCCATTGTTGTACATCTGTTTATGATCTAAGCCACACACATTATATGGGAAATCTAATATCTTTAAAGAGACGAGGCAGATATAGGACAACGAGGCAACGATTTTGGACTGTCGATGGAAAGGTATTGAGAGTTGTGTAGGGACTATATGCCACAGTCAGGTTCTCTTACACCCCTCCCCCATCATCGAGAGGGTAATAAGAAGTCGTAAATCAAAGGACAGGCTATAAACGGATTAGATGTCCGAGATATGGATGCACCATTTTTTTTGTTTTTCGAGGGGCAGTACTCCATTACTGAGTTACTACTATTATGATCATTGGGCTTGGTCGGTACCAATACCTTTTGGGGGTGGACTATTATTCCCCGATGGATACATGCCCCCAGTAGTCACTACTTTGAGCACAGACTTGGATTATAAGATATATTCATTATTGAAATTTACAGTCCCGAAATAATGCAATTATTATTAACACTAAGGCTAATATATTGTTTGTTTGTTTTTGTTTTTTTTTTAATAAAGACGTTTATCATATCATCATATTAAACGTTGAAATGCAAGTCTATAGTTACACTAAGTGGACATAATTGTTCGTCCCTTGATATTTTCCTAATTTTTTTTCCAAACCTTATAAAGAGTTTATTTGTTGACCAATTTTACTGAAATGTTCGCAAAATGTTTTGAAGTTTGTTGTCATCATTTAATTACAATTATTTTAATTTCTAGTTTCCAACTTTCTTTTTGTTTTAAACACAGTTTTGAATTGTTGAAGTTCAAAATTGTTACACTTGTATAGTAGTTTGTCGTGTTCAAATTAAAAGTTTGTTTAATCGGGAATTAAAAAAAAATCTAATATCAAAACGTTTTGCTTTTATGAACGAAAATTTCAGCGAAATTTGTTTAAAAAATAACATCTGTCTAATGTTTTTTTTAATTGAGGTTTTTCATGACATAGTTAGGGGAAAATTGGAGAGGAGTAACAATTATGTCGACTTACTGTATCACAATGTGGGATAAATCATTTTTCTTTTTAAATAAATCGAAGTCAAATGTCGATCCATGTGTGTTAGTAACATCGTATTACTGAACTAAGCGACCGTCGTGGTCATGATCGTATGGTAGTTAAATAAATAACTACCTATGTAATCGATGCACGATCACTGCGGCCATGTTTATTTCGTTTCGATTGGTCTGGAATATAATTAAAACTTAAAAATGAATAATATTCACATCAAACTGTATGCATTAACTATATATTAAGCATTACCACTTACCAAATGTTTGTATAAAATAGATACATAAAACAAATATTCCATAGGAAGCACATGTACCCATATCGTTGTAGTGTTTTAGAGACAAATTAACAAACTAAATGTTTTAATGTAATGTGAACAACTACGTATGTTCTTTACATGATACGAATGAAATGCAGAAGAAAAAATTATTTGGAAATACCCTAAATAAACCATTATAAAGAGATCATGTGGAATACATGAAGCCAAATCCTATTCTTCCTAGTGGATTTATGACCAGAAATTTAAAACTACTGATGTGAACACGAACTCGAATACCCACCTGAACGGTTTAAACGTGTGGGGAACTCACCCACGGCTGAGAATGTCAACGGTCAATTCTTTACAACCCTCCGTGTCCCCCTAATAAATCTGATAGACACGATATACAAATGTAGCTGAAACTTTAATCGGCAAGAACAGATATGTGCTTAACGTCACTTTCAACAACATGTCAGTTATATATATATATATCGTGGCGATCAGTTTTATTGGTGGAGGAAACCGGAATACAAGGAGAAAACCACCTGCAACAATTCACTGACAAACTTTATTACACGTTGTTTCGAATACACCTCGGCTGAACGGGACTCGAAATCACAACGTAAGTGGTGAAAGGTATTGATTGCATATGTAATTATAAATCCAACTACCGTACGATCTTGACCACGACGTTGATTATGAAGTAAATGGGCATGATAGACGATTCATAGTTGCACTTTGACATACATTCAATTTAAGGAACAGCATTTTCATTACTGGTCTACATTTCACAGTCACAGTAGGGTCTTCAACAATAAGCGAAACTGGTTCCCTTTAATGATTGTGAAACGGACCCCCGAGTGTAGTTGATCGGTATTCTTTACTACTGTCGATAAACGCTACATCTGGGAATGTTTGCTTTGTAATGTCATTTGATTTCTTTACAAGTGAATACATACAAGATGTATACTATTCACTTAAAATCTTTGAATGGGCGAATTATCATTGCTCACTACTGGTGTAGGACAAATTATCAATGCAGGTGCATAGTTATACTCACAAAAAAAAGTATTTGTGTATTACCAGAGAATACCATCATTTTCCAGAGTTTGTTTTTCAAAATTAATATACACAGAATGGATCTGGTAAAAAGCAACTGGCTTGTATTGATCTGATACCAGTTAGAGTTTTTTTTTTCTATAAACATAGTTTGAATAGCAAAGACAGATATTTTTTTATTAACCAACAATATTCTTGATCTACAAAGTAATTATTGAAATGAAACGATTATGTAATTAAAATCAAAGATTGATTGATTTGATTGATTTTTGGTGTTTAACGTCACTTTCAAAAATATTTCAACTATATCATGGCGACCAGTTTTAGTGGTGGAGGAAGCCGGAGTACCCGGAGAGAACCACTGACCATGGGCAAGCAACTGGTAAACTTTATCACATGCGGCTGCGAGTCGCGTGCATCCTTGTTTGTAATTTACAAAGCCGGGAGCGAACCCACGCCGTATTGGTGATAGGCTTTTATGAGTTGCTAGATCCAACGTCCTAACTCATTGAGCCACCCGGGCCCCTAAAAAAAATCAAAGATGGTTGATGTTAGGCAACAATGTAAACTTTTACAAAATCAAAAATGAAGTGTTAAATATTCCTAAAATTTCTCGATATAACAAATATATAGATACTTACCTATTTATGCGGAATATATATCGTGGGGCATACATCAAAGGAGTAGGAGGTGATCGGAGAGTGGGCCATCTTTTTAGGAGAATTTAAATTGGGAGGGGGGAGGGGCAAGTTTTGCTAGTTGACCGGAAAGTGGG